>LOJH01002109.1:8220-25132 GCA_001685095.1 Ellobius talpinus
ATACATACATACATACATACATACATACAATAAAAACATGCACTTAAAAGATGCACACATGCTGCACAAGTGGAAATCAGATCCTTGGGTGTTGGCCCTCGCCTTGTTTGAAATAAAGTCTATGTTGTTTGCTACTTGGAGCAAACTTTGAACCCAGGTCTCCTGAGAGTTTCCAAGGACCCTGATGTCTCCACCTCCCATCTCACCCTATGAATTCTGGGATTGCAGATGGACATTGCTGTGCCCAATTTTATGTGGGTTCTGGGGATTCAAACATGGGTCCTCGTACTTGCACTAGGGCTTTACCAACTGAGCCATCTCCTGAGCCCCAACTCTGGCACTTCCTTCTTCCCAATGTATCTTTAGTGATAGTGCACACACTCCTTCCTTCCTTCCTTTTTTTCTTTTTCTTTTTCTTTTCTTTTTTTCTTTTTTTTTGGCCTAACCAGAAATGTCAGCCTCCTCAGCCTGCTTGCACCTGTCTTCCTGCACAGCAGTGGGTCACCATCTTAGCTGGTGCTAGCAAGACACGGTCCCTCTTTGGAGTTTCAACCCCGACCTACATCCTACAGCATCCTCAACTTTCTTCTGTGTCTCTCTGCTGCGCGCACACACACACACTTGTGTGCACACAAACAAGGGTAAGCCTCTCCCTCCACCTGCTGCCACTCTGGCATGTGAAAGTGGCAGAGAGGAGGAAGCTTTGCTTGCTTACACAAGCACATGCATCATCTGCTCCCTGCAGCTGTCAGTCCTGAGTCCCACTCCAGCGGCGGGCACTCAGAGGAATGCCAGAGTCACCGGCCCAGGGATTAGCCAGCTCCGTCAGAAATCTCAGGGGTGTGCCTGGAAAAGCTTATAGGACAATGAATTTTATTTATGTTGCTCCTGGGGCGATGAAGGGTAAATGCTGGGGATTGAACCTATGGCCTTGTGCATGCTAGGCAAACACTTTCCCACTGAGCCCAGAAAATGACTTATTAAAGGGCCCGCTCAGGCCATGCATAACAGATTAGGCCTAATGGCCATGTGTCATGGTTCTGAGGCAAGGAACATGCCTAGGAAGACGACACACTGAGACTGATCTTGGAGCTGAACCTTCTTGACATGCTTGCCGAGTGCCATATGCTGTCCAGAGTGTTTCAGCTATACGGACTGTATATCTTCCCAATGACCCCACTGAATGGAGATCGTGTGGCTTCTATGAGTGTATGAGGAAACCAAGGCACTGAGAAGTTGTGTGACTTGCCCAGGGTGATATGGTTGGGCTCCAGGAATCCCCCTGCACAGACAGCACAGACTGTCTCTCCCTGGCCGTAGCTGGCCCTGACAGGCGTTTCCAAACTGAACTCTGGGCCCTACATCCCTGTTGTCAGGTGATGTGAACCCACACTAACCTCTATTCTGTCTACTCTGAGGTGTGCCTCTGTGTCCCCAGGGCAGAGCTCAGGCCTGGTGCAGAACAGGGCACACAGTGGTCTAGGGTTGAGCTGAAACAGACTGGGTGGCTATGGTGTGGGAGGTCCTGCGTTTGTCCTGACCACAGCAAGGCAGGGCCTTGACCTCATGAACTGTGACTGGATGCAAGGGCACAAGGGAAGAAATAAAAATAAAATGTGGCTTTTGATTTTAGGGCTCCAGAGGAAACCAAACATGGTAACATGCTGGACTTAGGGGCTCTCTGTACTTGTGAGACGTTTTAAAAGCTTTGTGTGGGGAGACACGCATGTAGAGGTCAGAGGACAACCTCAGGTGTCAGTCAGTCCTCATCTGCCACCTTGTGTGAGACGGGGTCTTGTGATCTCCAGGGAGGTAGCCTTTGGTTGTTCCAGACAGATAGTGGGAACAGTGCTCTAGACTGAAGAAACTCCACATGAAGAGGCCAGGTGGCTAGAGGGTACTGATGCCCGGATAAGCTGCAGGAGATGGAGGGTGGATATGGGAGGTGTATGAGGCCAGAGGGCTGACTTTCAGGCCTGGCTTTCAGAGTTCTGAAGTTGGGAGAGGCTCAGCCTGTAAGCCAGGGAATCAATTCGAAGATGTGATGAACCACAGCCAGGGCGCACAAAGAGAGGGGCTGGCGGGGAGAACAGACAGGGAGCCCAGAGTGTGCTGCCTGAGGTCAGTGTGGTCTCTTGCAGCCTTTCTTCCCTGTTTGGTAAAAAGCTCCACTGTGTCGTGTTGTAAAATGGGTTTCTCACTGTGCACTGGGGGTCAAAGAAATTGAAAGCCACGGCTTTAGGTCCCTGTGAAGTTTGGAATTTAGCCCAAGGGCAATGGGGAGCCATTAAAGAGGTTTTAGTGGGGGCATGACAAGGCCAGAATGGTGTTTTAAAGCCTTGTTCAGGGAGCTGGCAGAGGGAGTCTGGGGGAGGCAGGCTAGGAGGCTGTTGGAGTCAGTCACTAGGGAGTGACAGCCAGCCAGCCCTGAATGGCAGCTGGCATATGGTGAGGGCGGGGCTTGCAGATAACTGTAAAAGGTTGCATGTCCTGCAAGGGGCAGAGGGCAGAATACTGAAAGGTCTGTTGCCCTCCCTGGGGACCCCCAGACTCCTCCCCACCCACCTCCTTTCTGGGGAGAACTCTTGTCAGCACAGCAGACAAATGCATTTTATTTTATTTTTGTGCATGCATGTGTGTGCGTGCATGTGGGCATGATGTGCCGCCGGGAAGCCAGAGGACAGCCTTGGGTGTCACTCTCTGCTTTCCAGTTGGTTGAAACGGGGTCTCCTTGTTGGCACTGTGCCTCATGTGCCAGACTACCTGGCCCAGGCGCTTCTCCTGCCTCTGTCTCCCACCTCGCCATAGGAGAGCTAGGATTGCTCCCCCACACCTGGCTTTACAGGTTCTGTGCATTCAAAGTCAAGTCTGCTGAGCCACCTGCCCAACCGAAGGCTCTGGAACTCGCCACCTCAGCCTGACAACCTGCAGAACACCTTGCAGTACCCACTCATTTAACATAACCTAGCAAGAGGTTCTATTACTCTCCCAATTTCAAAGATGGGGGAACTGAGGCCCCGTGAAAGGAGAGGGCTTTTTGTCTAGAGCCACAGCTCCCATAAAGTTGTGTGATACCTCACACCTGTAATCTCAGCACTCAGATGATTGAAGTAGAGTGGCCGTAAGTTCAGAGCCAGCCTGCTCCTACACAGTTCTAGGTCAACCTGGACTATAGAATAAGACTGTCTCAAAAGCGGGGNGGCTGGGGAACTGGCTCAGGAACTGGCTCGGTGAGTGTTTGCAGCACCTGCAAATGATCTGATTTGGATCCCCAGCACCGAATTAGAAAGCTGGCTGTGGTGATGTGTGTCCTTACCCTCAGTGCTGGGGGGTGGTGTGGGGGCAAGCGCTACAAGCAGTCCCTAGAGGCTGGCTGGCTAGGCAGTGTGGTTGAAACATAAACTCAGTAA
This sequence comes from Ellobius talpinus, assembly GCA_001685095.1. Lineage (NCBI taxonomy): Eukaryota > Metazoa > Chordata > Mammalia > Rodentia > Cricetidae > Ellobius > Ellobius talpinus. The sequence continues at coordinate 11,631 of LOJH01002109.1, forward strand.
GGTCAGACCTCACCTCAAGCCATCGAGGAGGACACCCATGCTCACCTCCTGTGTCCACATGTACCCGCACCCCCATGCGTACACACATCCACCACACACACAGTAAATGAGGCACATGGGTTCTCTAGCCAAGGAGTGAGCCTCCAGGCCTGATCCTGCAGCAGATGTGACAGCTGCATGCTGGCTGGGGTCAGGGATCATCTGGGCCGATAATAGAAGGATTTGTTGAGAGCTAACTCAGCCAGTGATGTGCGGTAACAGCCCCCCAGCCTGCTCCAACAAGTTTAAGCTGGAAGCGAGCCAGCTTCAGGAGGAGTATTATAGGGTTCAAGTCCGCCTCTGCCCTTGCTCCCTGATCTCCTCCAGCTCCTATTCTGAGGTACTTGGTGTCAACACTCAGGCCCAAACCTGCCTGCACTTACAGTCTCTCACTAAGAGTGAGCTGATGACCTACCTCCCTGTGGAAGGCCAATGGTGAAGAGGACCTCCAAGGCAGAATTCACACCCATAGCCCTTTGCCTCCTGAACAAAAGGATCAGGACACAAAGTTTGGGGAGTTTGGGGTCATTTTGACCTCTCAGGTTTGTAGTCTCCTTTCTCTATTTATGACCAGAAATTGTGGGCCCACGTTAGCTCCCCAGGCCTGAGGAGCCCTCAGACTCACAGTTTACCCTCAGCCTCCAAGAATGCTAGGAAGTTCCAAGCCAAAAGTGCTACTCTGGGGCCTGAGTCTGTGCCTCCTAGCTTCTGCGTCTGACGGACCCTGCCTTCCCATTCTAGCTGGCTGTTTTCCTTGGCTCAGGAGGGAGCCAGGTGATTGCACCTGGCTGATTCGGGCCCAGGCCTGTCCAGTCTCCCAGATGCTCTGAGACTTGGCCTTCTGACTTCCCTGGACTTGGCACTGCTTGGCTTGCCTTGGCTCCCGTCTGCCAGGCTGGGCCCTGTAATGACGAGTGGCCCTTTTCAAAATGTTTGTCCAGTCAAGGTTGACAACATTCCCAAGCCACCGTCTGTTGATTTTCATGGGAAGTCCTGGCTCCACAGCCTTGCGGATGGGCTCCCTGGCTTTGTCTTCTCTGTAGGGTGGAGCCCACGAGGAGGGTGGGGAAGCCGGCTGTGTTTACAGAACCCCAGTCTGAAGGCTGGCAACCATGCAGGCTGGGACAAGGCAAGCAACAACATTGAGTCCATGAGGTGGCCCTTGAGAGTCTTTGAAAGAGGCATGTGGGAATGTGGGACAGGAGGGCTCTGACAACCGGGTGCTTTTGTTTCTGTGGTTCCAGGGGTGGGACTTGGGACCTTGTGCATGCTAGGCAAATGCTCTGTCGCTGAGCTACACCCTCGGCCCCACAGTCGGGATGGGAATAAGCACACGTCTACAGACTTTTAAACTTCATTCATTCATTCATTCATTCATTCACTCATTCACGTGTTCATCTAGTCATTGATTGGGCAAGAATTCATTCAGTGCGTATTCCATGCCAGGCACTGATCCAAGCCCTGGGGACACAACAGAAACCGTCTAGTTTCACTCCCTACCCTCATGGAGTATATACTAAAGTCTCAAATAAGTCCAGAAAGGGTGTGGCATGGGTTGCACATGAACACCGGAGCACTCGTGTACACACGCACGCGCGCACACACATACACACACACACACACACACATGAGTTTGAATGTTCCAGTAGCCATAGAAACAGACTGAGAAACCTTTCATTTAACACAATGCGTCCAAGTGTCACCCACTGGGACAAAGTCAACATTGTGAGGTCACCGTGCACTGTGTTGCTGGTTTTGTTTCTGGTTCTCGCTTAGCTGCAGTGTTTGGGCACCTGTCAATCAGCTCAGCATACCAAGTACCTGTGGCTTATGTGGACTGTACAGGATCCGGAAGGAGAGGTGAGTATCCAACAAGGGTGCACCCCACTGTCCACTACAGTGGTGACTCGCGGCCCGCGAGACGTAGTCAGGGTGCCGCCGCGCCAAACCACTCTGGTGGAACGGAATGGTAATGGCGGTGGGAGTGTTGGGGAAGGGCTGCCTGGAAGCGGTGGCAGGGTAGCAGTGCCTAGCAATGGGGGAGGGGAATGAGATACAAGGCCAGAGGGAATAAGCAGTTATACACAGACTGAAGTGCAGCAGAAGCTCACTGCTTGACGTGACACAGGGTAACGCCAGCCAGGGAGGAATTGGTGGAGCTGAGTCTTGTGGCTCAGCCAGCAGTCCCTGTCCCCATTCCAGGACTACAGAGTCCCGGTCCTGCTTGCTTGGCCACTTTCTCAGCCGAATGGATAGAGGATGGCGAGACTAAGCCCTTTGTCAATGATTAGCTAGGTGTGGCCGTAGGTTTAGCCAATGTGACATGAGGAGGTCTTCTGGGGGACACAGGCAGAAAAGCCCCTCTTGGATAAAATGAAACCATCTGAAGGGAGCCTCTTTCCATTTCCTTCCTTCTCACTGAGTGGGGTGTATACAATCCTAAGACACTATGAGGCCAAGAGATACACAAGGTTCTCAGCCAGGAGCTTGACACCTGACCCTCCTGGGCCACCATACACATCTTCTGCACATTTAGCTTCCCTCTGTGTGGTGAGCCCCGGGATGGTAAACATTTACCTGGTGTTCGTCAGTGTGAGTGCTTCCTGACAGCTCTTCTCATGGACGCAGGCCTCTCTTACACACTTTGTCCAGCTGAGGTAGTGTTCATGGCTAAGCTTCATGGCTGCCAGGGCCTCAGCCCCTGAAAGAAAGGAAACCCCACACAGGACCACTTGAGAATATTATCATACACCTACTCTGGATCTTAGGGGCTGCCTTCACTCAGTCAGTTAGCTTCCTCACCTCTCTCTCTCTCTCTCTCTCTCTCTCTCTCTTTCTCTCTGTTTCTGTCTCTCTCTCTCTTGTGTGTGTATGCATGCACATGTGTGCATGTTCATGTAGGCAAATATGTGTTTACATGTTCATGTGGGCAGATATGTTTGCATGTTTGTGTGGGCAGGTATGTGTTTGCATGTTCATGTGCCAGGAAGATATGTTGCTTGCCTTCCCAGCTGCTCTACACTTTATTTTTTGAGCCAAGGTCTCTCACTGAACCTGGAGCTTACTGTCTTGGCTGTGCTGGTGGAGCATGAGCTCTAGGGTCCTCCGGTCTCCACGTCTCTGGTGCTGGGCTTGCAGGTGCACACTTCCGGGTTTACATGGGTTCTAGGGATCCAAACCCAGGTCTTCAGACTTGCATGCAAGCCCTGTGCCAGCTGAGTTACGTCCCTGGTCCTCTGTTCTTTAATTTTTAAAATTTAAATTCTCCACTTTAAAATCTAATTTCCAAACTGATATTTGAAACTTTTATCCACCCCCAATACCCAGCGTTCTTCTAAAAGAGCATTCTCAACCGTGGCACCTTTCCAGTTTGGGCAGATGACTCCATGCTTCAGCCTGTCCCATGTCCTGTGGAGTATCTAGCAGCATCTTGGCCTCTGACCACTAGAGCCACCCACCCCCAAACTGTTACATCCTCCAGATACTGCCAGATGTCCCCCAAAGGGCAATTCCATCCCCAGCAAGTGTCACCAGCCACCTGCCGAGTTGTCATCCTGTTCAGGCCTTCAGTGTGTGGCTCTCCCTCCTCTCCCATGTTTTTTACACCGTGGGCCAAGGCTTGGTGCATAATGAGCTCCTTCTCCACCCGAACAACTGGCTCCCTAACCTCTTTGCACTTCTTCAACTAGGAAAAGCTGTCAGGCTGGGTGTGGGGAAGTGGGGGGAGCATTTGTAATCCTGGAACTAAGGAGGCTGAGGCAGGAGCATCACAAACTGAAGGCCAGCCTGGTCTACTCAGAGAGATGGTGACTGACACACAAAATAAGGAGCAACCAGTGAGGTTCAGCAGCCATTGTAATCCGAATTTGGTCCCGGGAGCACACAGTGGGAGTTCTGTCCTGGGAGCACATAGTGGGCGTTCTCTCCTGGGAGCGCATAGTGGGAGTTCTGTCCTGGGAGCACATAGTGGGCGCTCTGTGGTGGGAGTGCACAGTGGGAGTTCTGTCCTGGGAGCACACAGTGGGAGTTCTGTCCTGGGAGCACACAGTGGGAGTTGTGTCCTGGGAGTGCACAGTGGGAGTTCTATCCTGGGAGTTCTGTCCTGGGAGCGCATAGTGGGCATTCTGTCCTGGGAGTGCATAGTGGGAGTTCTGTCCTGGGAGCGCATAGTGGGAGTTCTGTCCTGGGAGCACATAACCTGGGAGTACATAGTGGGAGTTCTGTCCTTGAAGTGAATAGTGGGAATTCTGTGGTGGTTACATGATGACTTGTTCATACCTCAATTTCTAGTTTCTGCTTCTCTCCAGTTCTCGTGGTTTTTGGTTTTCACTCTTTCACTTTGCTTGTTTTGGAGTGCGTGTACATATTATGTAAGGGGGTATGTGTGTGAGCATGCATGTGTACATGCATGGAGGCTAGAGGTCAACCTCAGTTGTCCTTTGGACTGTCGGCCTTATTTTTGAAGCATGGTCTCTCACTGGAACCTGGAACTTGCTGGTTAGCCTAGGCTGGCCAGCCAGTGAGCCCCAGAAAGCTGCCATCTCCCCAGCACTTGAGACTACAAGTACAAACCACTGTGCCTGGCTTACGTGGGTCCTGGGAATTTAACAAGAACTCACACACACTTGCATGAAAGCACTTTCTGACTGAACCATCTCCCCACCCCACACTAACTCCCTACCAGAAGTTCCCAAACCCCAGAAATTCTTCAGCCCACATTTGTGTCTGAGCTAAAGTGACTTTGCAAAGTTGGGAGTCCATCCGCCTAAGCTGCTGGCCTGGTTCACACCATGGCAGTCTCTGGGGCCTGGCCTTTCTCTAGCAGGTTCCGTCTGGCCCAGGGGACATCCCCAAAGCTGGTTTCAGTTCTACTGGCACTGAGAAATGCTGCTCTATTAAAACACTAGAATGAAGTATGAAGAGGTGTGGGGTACGGGATACAGAGGCCAGTGCACCCCTCAAGACTCAGCCACACACTTTAAAGTGAGCTGGCCCTGCAGTGGCAATGCCACTTGTATCTCTGAGGCCACTTTGACAGAATGGGTCTCCTCTTAACCCATCCTGCTCTAATCTGAGGCCTGATCCTAGAGACAGACCTACTTAAGGGGCTTTGACCCAGCTCTGCCTGTCAGCGCCTGTGGCCCCTGAGAGAGCTTTCTTCTGCAGCTGGGTTCTCAATGCTGTCTCTCTAGAGGGTGGAGAAGTGAGGCTGTGACTCTGTACCACATTCTGTCCTCAGAATTTTGCCAACAGTCAACCATGACGCCCTCACCAGAGCCCTTGGCAAAGGCTACCAGCCGACTGTCTATGTCACCATTTGACTGCTGAGGAAATCAAGGTCTCTGAGACAAGCAGCACTGGAAAGCGGCAGATCTGGGGAGGAAAACAGGCACCCAGGGAGCTTGCCACAGGCTCTGGCATGCTCTGTGCCTGGGCTGCTCAGGAGAGTGTATCAAAGGGAGGTACAGATCAGTCATTGTCACCTGTAAACACTGGGGATTGGGAAGATGATGGCTTGGTCAGTAAAATGCTCACCGCACAAGCAGAGGAACTGACTTCCATCCTGGAACCCACATAAAAATCGGACATGGTGACTCACAGATGCAATCCCAGAGCCGAGGACTTGGAGACAGGAGGACCCCCAAAGCTCACTGGCCAGGGTAAATTTTATTAACAGTCTTGGAGTTTCACGGTGTGATCAAATATCCCACGACATCCCTCTTCCCTTTAAAATACATATATTTAAATTTTTCTGAACCCTCATGAAATAATTGATGCGGACCACAAACATTTGGGTGTTTATTAGAGCCCAGGTTCATCATTAGAGCCCAGTTTGGTGGTTGTGGGATGTTGCCATTGAAATTGCAGGTCACTGTGAGTTTGGGGTCAGATAATGGCATGATAGTGTGCTGTGAATAAGACCCTTTCTCAATAGCACTGTGCAAACTTATTATACAATTTGAAATCAGGCACCCTAGGAATTACATTTGGGGGATCACTCCTGGAGAAACACGTGAATGTGCACCAGGAAGCTGTTTCCAATCATAAGGGAATTTATTCCAACTAACCCACCTGGGAAACTTGGGGACCTAGCCCAGAGTATTGGGCTGCAGGCAGCCGTAGCTGGAATACTACGTGGCAATGAAAAGAACCAACTAGACAGTTGCATTGTGGCCTAGAATGAACACCGAGGTGTTTTGTTTGGTTGGCTGGTGGGTTGGTATTGTTTGGGTTTGGTTTGGTTCAGTTTTTTGAGACAGGGTTTCTCGGTGTAGCTCTGTCTGTCCTGTCACTATGTAGACCAGGCTGGCTTCAAACTCAAGAGATCTGCCTGTCTCTGCCTCAGAGCCCTGGGATTAAAGGTGTGCGCCACCACCTCCTGACTAGCACCAAAGTATTTAATAGACAAGATAAGAAAAAAGAGTGCAGGGAAATGTAAGACTAAATAGCATGGATAAAATGTATTCCTATCAGGGGCATATCTGTAATCCCAGTGCTCAGATGCCTGAAGCAGCAGGAAGTCCTACGTTCCATCCCCAGCACTGAGTGAACCAGGCATGGTGGTGCATGCCTGTTTCCCTACCACTTGGGAGGTAAAGGTGAGGTCGGCCTGGGCTACACGAGATGGGGGGGAAGGCATGAGGTAGGGTGGGGTAGGGGTAAACAATTCCTAGCTAATCAAGCCTGGGTCTCTGTCGTCTGTGCTCGCTGTGTCCACACTCCAGATATGTGGAGTCACCTGCTGCAGGATCCCAACAGAGCTGGGATAGCAGAGCCCTCTCTGGACTGTCACTGTGAGAGGAGGGGGTCCTTGTAGGTGGGATCTGCCACCACATTCCCCTGTGCCATCTCTGGCTCCCTCTCCCGGTTGCAGCTCTGGGCATGCCTGCTTCACCCCCTTTCTCTTGCTCAGAACCACCCCAGGAACGACAGCCAGGCAGGAGTCTTAATGGAAGTGGCATCTCGAGTCATCTGGACCATTGCTGCCTCCTAGAGTCGTGGAGGGCGGAAGCATCTACTTCTCAATCTTCCGCACTTGCCCTCCAGATAGAGAGCCGGAGTAGGTGGGTGGGTGATGTTAATCAAGGCAGTGTCTGGGGAGGTGATAAAAGCTGTGACCAGCGCAAATAAAAGCTGTGACCCGGGCAGTTTGGCACATTTAACAAGCACACAATAAATACTGGCTGGATGGGTGCCTTTATTCACAGAGTTCATTCATTTATCATGCCGCAAATATTTATGAAAACCACTTCTAAAATCCCCGTAGAAGGTTTGAGGACTAGCGGGGGGACCTTTTAACTAGATAAAATCCCTGCTATTAAAAAGCTTATATTGTGTGGTGGGGGAGACGGATGGAAATTAAATACTCTCTCTCTCACACACACACACACCACACACACACACACACACACACCACATAGCGAGTGGAATTTAAAAGATGGGGATGGAGCCCCACTCAGGACAAACATAAGAGAGCTGAGGCCTTTGAAAGTGAACTACAGGGAATGGCATTGCAGACAGAGGGAATAGCACATGCAAAGCCTCTTAGGAGAGGGAGCACATGGAGCACGACAAGACCCAACAAGGAGATACTCAAGTAAGGTTGGTTCAAAGGTTTACTCAAGGCAAGAACAACAGGAAACAACCTGAGGTCATGCAAGGACAGCGGAAGGGGGCTCAGATCTGAGCTGTCACAGAGAACACACTGGAGGGAGGCCAGAGTGGCCCCAGGGAGATGGGTGTGGAGGCCACAGCAACATTCCGGGCCAGAGGAGGTGGTGGCCGGGAACCGATGGACATGAACTTGGCAGGACCTGGTTAAGGATCAGACTTAAGAGCTCCAGGAGAGGGGAGAAGACGGCTTCCTGTGTGAGCACCTGTCCCTATCATAGGGAGATGGGACCCAAGCTGATAGAAATCAGCAGACGCTTTGCAGTTGAAATCAAATGGGGGGGGGAGATAAAGCAGCCAGCAAGGCTGAGTTTGGACCACAGCTGTCTACCCAGAAGCCTGTAATTGCTGTCAACAGGCTTCAATGTCAAGACCTCCGTGGACGGGGAATGTTGGCCCTCTCCAAAGCCCGCCTGGCCCATTTGTCCTCTCTCCTTCTCCCAGGGAGGGCCCCCTGTGCTCAACCAAGGTAGCCTTCCCTGTACTAGGGAAGGTGAGTGCGGGAGCCACTGTCTGGGACCTTCCATCTGCTTTTGATCCTTGCCAGCCTTTGAAGTCGCCCCGCCCCCAGCCTCCAGCTGTCAGCTCTGCTCCTGGGCAGCCCTGGTTCCCCCAAAGTGCCTCAGCCCCTGGGGACCCGGGTGGTGACAAGGGTAATAAATGGAGCACCAGCAGACAGCAACAGCCCCTCCCTCAGAAGGCCCAGAGGCAGGGCCTTCGAAAGCCTTTTCCTGCTGACTCCAGAGTTGGTTCTGAAGGTGGGGTCAGCAGAGTTCCCAAGGCAGGGAAAAGGTTTTTGTTTTGAGGTGGAATTTTACAAATGCATTCAGCAGGCCTGCTCCCTTCCCAGCCTGTCCGTGTATAAGTTGTTCCCTCACCCCTGCAAAGAGAGAAGCTGCTGCCCTGGTGCAGGCCTTTGGGCAGGCAGCCTGGATGGGAAGATACCCCCCTCATGGATTGCAGGACTCAGCTTTATTTCTTGAACTGCAGAAGAACCAGTGGTTTCTGGCAATGACTGTCTCAAGTCCCAGTGTCCCCCCACTTCCTCAGTGAACCCCATAGTCCTTGACCATGGGACACAGAGTGTGTCCTGAGCCATGCTTGGGAGCTCGCTCTCTGGCTCGTGCTCTCTCTGATTAAATCCTCAGGATAGTCTGACAGCCTAGAAGATTTTATTAGTTCTCCATCCATATAGTTGAAGCTCAAGAGGTTTTGATTGCTTGTCACATGTCATACAGCTGATAAGAGGGGTTAGCTGAAGGTTCAGCCCTTGTAGCAGATGGCAAGTCTGGTACTCTGTAGATTAGAGAATAGATTTGATTGTAAAGTGGGACCTGGGTTCAAAGCCTGATCTATTCTGTGTGTGTGTGTGTTATATGTGTGCAGGTGTGTGCACCTGTGTCATGCACACACACAGATGTCAGAGAAGCATGCTAGATGCTCTGCTCTATCAGGTTCTCTCTTCCTTTTTCCTTTGAATCAGGGTCTCTCCATGAGCCTGGAAGTCGGCTGAAAGCAAATTCCAGCAATCCACATGCCTCTGTCTCCCACAGCACTGGGGTTACCAGTTCACGGGGCTGCACCTGGCTTTTTACATGGGTGTTGGGCTCTGAACTCAGGCCGTCCTGCTTTCATATTATGCCCCAAAGCTCAACCCATTCTCCTGCACACTGTGGCTTAGAGTTTACACTGAGAGTGGAGTCCCGGTTCTCTCGCTAAGAGGCCAGGTCACTGTGAACTTTAGTGGCATCATCTCTGCCTGCTTCACAGGATGACACAGGCTGACAGTAGCCAAGAGTCCTTGGCCCCAAAGTGGACACTCTTTAAGTGGAAGATTTATTAACTTCTATTTTCTCTAAAATGAGAACATAGTCAGGCGAAGCTCTTCAAATCCCTCAAGACACTGAAGAGGTCTGCCTTCCTCCTCCTCCTCCTCTGCCCCAGTAAGTCACTAACAAAACCACAGCTCACAAAACACAAACTCACCGTGCAGAACCACAGCAGAACAGGAAACACTTAGCAAGCAGGAATGACTCACGAGTTGCCAGTGCCTGGGCTTGGCTCCGACCTGAACCTGGGTTTATCACTTATTAGGAAACGTGGGGCAGGTACTTTCATCCCCCAGGGTCACTGGAAGCATTGGAGGAAACAGATCCAGGCAATTGCCTGGCGTGTGCGGGTGCTCGCCATGTAAGGGCTGTGACAGAATGTTAAGTTTTCTGACTTTGCAAACTCCCAGAGCTCATATGGAAGATCAGCCCATCTGTCTGCATGGGAAGCTGGAGCTGGAGTGGGCAGCAGGAAAGGTCAGTTGTCAATCAGTAGGATTGCGGTCTCTAACACTCCTACCGCCGAGTCTGGTCATGCCACCGCCAGCTTGTTTGAATTGCTGCAGAGCTGTTGCTGTTTGAGGTGTTGCATTGCCTGGCAGGAAATCAGGCTCAGGCAATGGTGTTTATTATTCCTTTTAAATTTTCTCTTTCTCTCTTAAAATGTGTGTGTCTGCCTGTCTCTCTCTGTGTGTGCCTCTGTCTGTCTCTGTCTCTGTCTGTCTGTCTCTGTGTGTGTGTGTGTGTGTGTGTGTGTGTGTGTGTTCTGTCAAGGAGCTTGGGTAGAGGTCAGAGGACAACCATAGGAGTTGGTCCTCACCTCCCACCTTTTTGGAAATAGGCCTCTTGCTCACTGCTTCACACCCCAGGCTAGCTGGCACAGAAGCTTCTGCTGTCTCTGCCCACAGTGGGGACATAGGAGCCCTGGGATTAGAGATATATCCAATTTTATGTGGGCTCTGGAGATTTGAACTCAGGCCCTCATGCTTCTGTGGCAGGTACTTTCCCCACTGTACCATCTCAGCAGCCCCTTTCTTTACTGCTTTTTACCCTGTGTTTGAATTTTAGGTCCTGAGTTGTCTAGCAGAGACTCAGCTAGCTGTCTTGATCCCTATTTTGAGCCAGTTCTTGGGAAATGAACCTGGAAAGAGCACACTTACCTTATTATAATTTATATTATTGTATTTGACAAATTATACCTTGATCGATAGATTCTTTGGCAGAATATATGTGTTCCCCTAAGTCTATTGCAGTGGTTTTTATTTTAAAGTTTGTCTGGAATTGCTCCAGCTTTCCTCGTGTTTATATCATGTGGGTTTTCCCAATTATTATTTTTTTTTTTGCTTGGGATTTGCTATTCCATTGGCTTCTCTTGCAATGTTTCCAGGTTAACTTGCTTTATCTTTCAAAGTGATCTCATACAAAGCATGTCAGTTTTAAAAGTCTGATTTGATAATCTCTGTTGTTACTGTTACTCTAATTGGGAGCATATGTCAGAGGACACATGTGGAGGACAGAGAACAACTTTGTGGGTTTTTCCCACCCCTTTACATGCATCAAGGGGATTGAGCTCAGGTCAGCAGGCTTGCGCTGTCAGCCAGCAGGAGACTTTACCCCCTGAGCCATCCCACCAGCCCAACTTTTGTCTTGTAACCAGAAGGTTTATTCTGCTTATATTAATACTATTATAAGAGAATGTAAATGATTGCATTCCTTTTCATTCTTTAAGTGATTACTGTAAAAATCGTAATATGGACCCCTGACAGTCCTGGATGTCAATAATTAGCACATGTGCCTTTTCTAGACAAGCCAGACGGAGTGTGTTTGCCCTTGTATGTGGCTGGGCATCCTTACTGAGTCATCACGACATTTTGTACTGTAGGTCTGCTGATGGCAAAAGCACAGCTCTTGCTTCATTTGTATTTGATTTTCACTTGTTTCTGAGCTATATGAGTACGTATATGTATGGATGCAACCACTTGTCTGTGCACATGGAAGATCGGGGCTTGGCCTTGGTCATCTTTGTTCTTTGAGACAGGATCTCTTGCTGAACCTGGAGCTTTTTGTTTGGGCTACACTGGCTGCCAAGGAAGTCCCTGAAGTTCGCCTTGTCCCTGCAACCCCACTTTCCAGTTACAGGCAGTCTTCTTACTCCTGGCTTTTTACACAGTGCTGGAGTCTGGGCTCAGTCCCTCGTGTTCACACAGTGAGCACTCTACCCACTAAGAAAGCTCCCCAGACCCTTATCTTCATTTTTTAAAAGTTTTCTTTTTCTTCGCCACCATGGAATTCTATATTGAGATGTAGACTCAGTCATAAGTCTTTATTCTCTTTAGAGAATATGCTCCGATTATTCTATCATTTTTTCCCTTAAATATCTTTTATCCCTCCTACCCTAAGTTAGATGAGCAGTTGGACTGTGCCAACCCCAGGGATGATCAGCTCTGTGTAGACCCTACATGTTTTTACAGAACTTCTTAATCCTTAATCCATCTCTGACAGTCTTATGTCAGTTTCCCCTAAAACACTGTGTTTTTACTTCTTCCTTCTCCAGCCCTCTTGTGCCCCCCGTGACATGTATGTTAGCTCTTTTACCATGTGTAGCCTTGGTTCTGTGCTTTGTCAAAAACTGTATCCCAATTTTCTTGAGCCACTTCTCCTGGCTGGCCCTTCAGCCCACTGATCTTTTCTGTCACCGCGTCCTCTCTGTGGTTCTGCTGAGCTCTGCATTGAATTCTCAGTCTCGCTCGTTTTATTTTGCAGTTCTGAAGTTTCCACTTGACTTTTGTTGACATCATCCTTGTGTTTAGGTAGCATCTTTTCATCTTCAGCCCACTCTTTCTACCTTGTTTTCCGTTGCTGGGAGGCCCATTCTGGCTCTGATCTCTGATTCTCATGGGGTTTGTTTGGCTTTCGTTCTTGGGTTCTGACCCTTTGGTCGTATCTCTATACTTGTCTGGTCATTGTTTTGTTTTTGTTTGTTTGTTGTGTTTGAAAAAGATGCAGAAACTCCGGGAGATTACATCCTCCTTAGAGGAGATGCTTTTCTTCTGGCAGGCTCTGATGGCAGCGGCAATCCTTCGTCCAATGTGGGATTAAGATGTGACACGGTGCAGTCTCTGTTTGTCTTGCTCTTACTCCAAGTTAGGGATCAGTGAAATCCTGGAGTATTTGTTTCATCTGTGCATGGCAGAAGCGGTGCATGCGTGCATCTATGGGCATCTGTGTGCATCTATGTGCAGAGTCCACAGAAGGACCGAGTGCTCTGCTCTGTCCCTGTCCACTGTCTTCCCTTGTGACAAGGTCTCTCACTAAACCTAGACCTAGGCTGGCAGCCACCAAGCCCTAGCAACCCTGTTTCTGCCCCCATACTGGTGAGGTGACAGATGACAGGTGTTTTACATGGGTGACGAAGATTTGAACTCAGGTCTTCATGGCTTATTTGGCAAACACTCTTACCTTCTAAGCTGCCTTCCCAACCCTACCAGCCTAGGGTAATGATTAAGGCTCCCCATCTTTGAGGGGTAACTCTCTCCTTGGCTTCTTGCTAAGGAACCCCTTTTGCTTGGATTCTCTCCTGTTCCCTCCCAGCTTTTCAGCAATTCTCCCGAAAGCAACACCATCCACGATCTCCAGCCGCACTCTGAGCTTTCACATTGTCTATGATTTCTTCCCCTTGTGTCTGAGCTGCCCTAGTGACATTTGTCTCAACAGCCCAGTGAGACAGGAAAGCACTAAGGTGTCATGTTGCTATTGCTCATGACTTGGTAGATGTCTTGAGAGAAAAGAAGGTAGAGGCTAGACTTAACTCTGACCACCTTCGCTCTCGAAGACCCTGGGTCCTCAAGCCTGGCCTTCCTTGTCTTCGAATGCTTCAAAACATTTTTCCTAGCAGGGAGATGGTGGTGAACACCTTTAATCTCAGCACTCGGGAGGCATAGGCAGGCAGATCTCTGTGAGTTC
>LOJH01002110.1:16696-28847 GCA_001685095.1 Ellobius talpinus
TTTTAGACATAAAGCAAAGAAAACCAGCCTAAAATTCACAATCCCATAGAACCTGTACAACAATGAGGACCTTAAGAGAGACATGCATGGAGTTAATCTATATGGGAAGTAGAAAAAGACAGTATCTCATGAGTAAATTGGGAGCATGGGGACCATGGCTGAAGGTTGAAGGGGAGGGGAAGGAATGGAGGGAAGCATAGAAAAATATATAGCTCAATACCTTTCACATTGACCACCTCTCTAGTTTCATGACCTACAAATATATACGAATACATCCATATGGGTATATAATATTAAAATCATGTTCTGCATTTGAGAATAAACATATGGTATATATCTTTCTGAATTTGGCTTAAATTATAAAGAAATAAATAGCTGCAATTGTCAACAGAAATATCTACTCTAGATTACCATAAACAAAAGAACAGATAATAAAATATAGCGTGTACATGTACACACTAGAGATTTACTGAGCTATGCAGACAAGTGAAAATGATATTTAAAGGAATATGGCTAGAACTAAAAAGTTTTATTTTAATCAAGGTATCTCAGATTCATAAAGACAAGAAATTGAGCATTCTCTTTTATTTATGAATGCTTGCTCATTATCTATCCAACTATCTGTCTGTGTGTGTGTCTGTGCGTGTGTCTGTGTGTCTGTGTGTGTGTGTGTGCACATGTGCTTGCGTGCGTACGTATATGCGTGTGTGTGTTTGGACATGAAACCATGAGAGAAGCAGAAGAGGGTTCAAAGAGGAGAAAGCAATCTGACATGGAAATTATGGGATCTGAGGGGAAGGATGCAAAGGGGAGGGGTTCAAAGAAAATGAGGAGGAAAGGAAAAGATGAATTAACTAAAGTCTCAAGGAAATGTCATAGTAAAACCTAGTGCCATGTCTTCTAGTTTAAGAATAAATAAATAATTAGGCCTTTATTTTTATTTATCATGCAGAAATAAACTTTGTAATTGCCCCTAAACAGTTATTTTACTAGTTTATTGTAACTATTGCAAAAATGATAGGTGGGAATGGCAATTACAATAAATTAACATGATATTTATGAAGTTCAGAGGAAATATATTAAATATCAGAGACATTTGACATATATGTCAAATACCACATAATTATACATAAAAATCTTTAAACAGAAAGAAATACATCAACTGCTCCTAAGGAGAACTAGTTTATTGTACGTTTAGACATGTATAAATATTTGTAAGAGTACATTTGTTTTTTGAAAGTAATACTAATATTTATTGAAGAATACATTTTTCTGAATTGGATAGGAAGTGGAAATAGCTAGACTGTCGATAAGTTCCGTGTCTGTGTGTTCACAAGTGTGTACATTCATGTGTAGGCTACAAGTGGACTGCATGTGTTCACCTCTATCCATTTCTAATTTAATCTTTGAGACAAAATCTCTCATGGAACATGAAGTTTGCCAATTCAGTTAGAATGGCTGCCCAGCCTTGGGATCTGTCTGTCTCTATCCTTTCTTGAACTTTGGTTTCAGATATATGCTACCAGACATGCTACAATTTTTACATGGATGCTAGATGTTGACCTCAGACCTTTATGTGTAGACTGAACAGCCTCTTCTACCTTTTCTTTTCTTGCCTGATTTCCCTCCCCTTACCTCTGCTTCTCATTTTAACTTCATTCTTTCCCAGTTCACTGTCTTTTTTAAGCAATGATTTGGTTTATTCTTTTATATTAACTTTATTTATTCTTTATGTCTTTCACATTGTGCCTCCCGACCCCACTCATATCCTCCTCCTTTGAGAATAAAACAAAATAAAATTTAGTAGAAAACAGAGAAAGAAAGGAGTTGGGGAGATGGGGTTGGGGCCAGTTCTTCTACTTGCAGGTCCTTAGAGTTGATTCTCTCACACTTCCACCTTCCGGGCCAGCTCTACTGTGTTGTCCAGGCAAGGGGTAGGGGCTACTTTCCAAAGCTCTGCAGCTGGTGAGGGGCAGGGACAGTGCTCCCATTCTTATGACCTTAGGGCTAACTCTTCCGCCAGCCTCAGACACTGATGATTGCAGGGATGGATATATGGATCTCTCCCCTGCCCATGATGCCACATGACAGATGTGCAATTGGGACAGCTCTCCCACGTGGAGTACATTGGAGTAGGCTCACCCACATCTCAACAGGGAAGGCTCTGCTGTGCTGCCCAGGTGAGGTGAATGTCCACTTTGCAGAGTGCTGCAGCCGGTAGTGGGGAGAGCCAGCTCTCTAGTCAGCCAAAGGTGGCAGCATCAGGTTGGGGGAGGACATCTTTCCCTCTCCCTCACTACCATGTGACAGATGAGGGGGTGTGGCCAGCTATCCTACTCTCACAGCCTGGGCTACCTTACCTGCACCTCTGCCAAGAGGGTCAGCTCTACTGTGCAGCCTAGGAGGGGAGCAGGGCCTACTGTTCCTGAGTGTTGCATCTATAAAGGGGAAGGGTCAGCTCACTTGTCTGCCACAGGCAATAAGGAGCAAGGTGTAAGGGGGGGCATCTCTCCCCAACTCACACTGCCACATGACAGATGTCACACTGTCATTTCTTAAGGATTTATTTTCACTTTATGTGCATGTATGATTACCTGCTTGTGTGTATGTGTGTCACATAAGTGTCTGGTGCACAAGGAGGCCAGCAAAGGGCATCTGATCCCTGGAATGGAGTTCCAGGAAGCTGTTAGCCACCAAGTAGGTACTAGGATCTGAACCGAAGACTTCTGCAAGAGAAGTAAGTGCTATTAACTACAAGCTCTCTCCAGCCACACCCAGTACATTCTTAATGACAAAGCACTGTTCTTTTTCATAAATATGAATCTGAGTATTTTAATACTGTATTTTTAGTTTTTTACTTAATATCACTCCAGCAAACAAATATTTTAGGGAAAGAATTGTTCTAAAACTACTGGCTCCCCATCCACTGAATTGTACCACATATATCTGCATTGTTCAATCTTTAAAGAAGGTAGAGATCATTATAGTATTTAAATAGGTTTTCCTATTACAGAAAGCTACTCATTTCCATTGTTTGGAGGAAAAAAATAATTTTCTTGATAAATTTATTGATGAAGAACTTAATGAGTAGATGATATAGCTTAGTATTTTAGTCATAAACATGGACATGCTGACAAAAATCTACATGTATCTTTAAGCTATCTAAACAGTAAAAATAAGTTCAGTCTTCATTTCTAGTATTCTCTACTACCTGTCTCTGAAGTCTGGAGACCTGTCCTCTCACCCTGAGCTTCACCCTCCTCACTGTTACCTAAGCATCTTCCCAGTGTTCCCCAGGTTGAGCTCCATTTGCCTGCCATGCCATTTACCCTACCTACAGGCTTCACAGATGTGCTGCCGCCTATTCTTGACTGTTCCAGTCTTACTGCTGAGCTGTGATGTCAACAGTCACTCACTCATCATGTTCCTGAAGCACCTAAACAGCTTGGTCCTGCGAGGGAATTTTGAACCATTTCCATCCAGTTCGTCACACTTGCCATGTATTGGTTTTACATCTTACTTTTCATTAATACTAAAAACACTATGTCCAGGTACTAAGAAGTACCAGATATCTGTTAACTACAGAGTTTGAGATATTTAAAAATCATCTCTGTGGCACAATTGAATTCTATCATAAAGCTTTAAGCAAATTTGACATTATCCAAAAAATCGAGAGAATCAAGTTAGCAGGAATAATAATACTATATGAAGATAAAACCTGGGTTCCGTAATATGAACTATATAACAATGGGACCTATATGCACATAATAAGAAAACAGTATCTTATTCCTATACTACCATAAATGCTCTTTAGTGTCCACACTTATGAAAGCGATTTCGATAGCTGTGAAAATCTGATTCAATATTTTACCTACATCATGCTGTTACCACTTTCTGACAGATGCCTAACATATAAATGAATCCGTGTTGCTTCATTTTAGGTGTGAAAAAATAATAAAATATAATTTCCCTTGAAAAGAATAGCTGCATTTGTCTGTATGGGGTCTAGAAGGACTACCTAATGGGCTTCCGTGTGACTCAAAAAGGACAGGCGTGTGCCTAACCATGAATTCACTTTTACCTGCATGACAAACAATGATCCAAATAGAGGCTCTCCGCCTTGTGTTTTTATGACTCACATTAGGGCTTAAGTTGGATCATCAAGCCAACAGGATTTGCTCAAAGCTCAGAAGAGCATGGACAGTTCAAAGCCTAGCATAGTCTATTTATAAAGCATACGAAGCACATTCACCTCTTTAGTGAGTGTGAATTCAAGTACAGTAAAATATTGCAGGGGTTTTCAACTATTTCTCACTAAACTATTTCTTTTTTATGAGATTACTCTTCTTTGCAAAGAGCAGAGAAAAAATTTAGCACTTCCTTCTGGATGGAGCAATGGTAGATGAGAGTAAGCACCTAGCCGCATGACATTGGATCTCTAAGAAATCCCAAAGGGAACCAGGGCACCTTTATATTCTATGTATATTCTATGATCAAAGCAGTGTCTGAACAGCTTAGTTCATATTGTGCAAGGTCAATTATTGATCAAAATGATGCTCAAGGATATTTCTAAAGACTAATTCAGAAACGCAATGGAATCTATTTGAATGAGTGAACTGGTAAGCAGCAAGGAAAAGGAGGGACATATAGAGAAATAAATTAAACAGAAAGAAGTAGTGGAAGACTTGGCTCTTCATCGTTTAATGGTGGACCAGAATGGAGAGCACTGCTTCTCTATTCAGTAGGTGTTCCTTGACCTCTTGATGGAGCTATCTAACTGTTACTGCTGCTTTCTGGTATTTTCCCTCCAATATACACCATGAACATAAGTTTGCACCCTATGTATGCAAACATTAGGAGTAATGCCTTCATCATACCACACAGAGGGTGTTCAAAAAGTGGGATGTTTTTATTGGAGATGTAACATATGAATACTATCAATAGAAGTTGCTCTCACACAACAATAGTGTTGTGTTGACACTAAATATGAAAATATACACTGTTTTTAATTAGAATATCATCCAGAATATAATTTGTCTATGGTTCTATGTAGCAATTTGATATATTTCTTGCATTTAATAAATGTTTTGGTAAATACATGTCCTTTATATAATTGCACTGGAATTAAGAACCATTATGACTGGATGGAGAGAAAGCAGTAAGAGATGGGCATGGAGGCTCACACATATAACCTTAGGACTTGGGAAACTTCAGCAGAGAATACTGTGAGTTCAAGGTCAGCCTGGACTATAGAGTAAGACTTTGCCTCCAAATATATAAACAGTAATAAAAAATATCCAACAGTCTCATGTTTACACATCTTTCTAATGTATAATGTTCTCTTAGTTGTTCACCCTACTTTGAAGGTGAAATTAGTTTGTGCCTATGATCAGGACTAAAGAAATTCACATCCTGCTAAGTGAAGAGTATGAATCCTGTACAGTAGCTAATTCAATAACCACAGACCTAAGGAATGGCTACTATTACATATTTCTCAACAAAAATATCCTTTATAAAACAATTCAAATCATCCAATTAATTTTTTCTAGGTTAGTCTTTCTTATCTATATTCCCATATATTGATTTGGTTGGAAAATTCATGGAGCACTCTAGAAAATGTATTGATTCATTATAATTGTTAATTTAAGGTGTCGATATAAATGAAAACAAGCATCAGATGTTCAATTTTTTGGGCAAGCCTGTTAGCTTTTTCTCAAGTAGTTTTTAAGGAATTCATATTAGTATGAGGGTTTAAGTCATTCTGAACAACTTTTATTTGATAAACCTGATCTTCTAAGTTTACATGTGCAACAAAATTGCTCATCTACCTTGTGCCTGGAAACAGAACTTGCATCCTTCATAATAGTTTTCATGTTATTTCACCTAATTTCTAATCTAACACATATTTATATACCGTTGGTGGGATCTGCCATGCATCTACCATGGAAAGAAGTTCAGAGGTCTCAAAAAATTAATAAATGTATAACTAATGTACAATCTAGCTATCCTACACCTCTTCACAAACTCCAGTTGAAGGAAGTAGGTATATACCAGAGACACCTTCAGGATAACGTTCAATGCAATACTTTTTATAACCGTCTACTACAGAAAAGAAACAGGTCCCATCAAAACTTATGTAGAATTCTCTCTCTCTCTCTCCCACGTGTGTGTGTGTGTGCAGATGTGTATTTTATATAGAAAATATATAGTAAAGTCAATGGAGCATTATCTATGTATAAAATTGTGTTCTGTCATTTGTAGCAAAATTGCATAAGACTAGGGGAAAGTGTGTTAATTGAGGTAAAAAAGTTGAAACACAGAAAGGTAGTAAAACATACTCTCTCTCTTACACTAGTAGAAACAAGAACTGAAAATTAAGCTGGAAACACAATAGTTATAAGTGTGCACTGGGAAGGGTGACAGGAGCGGGTCAAGGGTGGAAGAAGGGGAGATGGACGAATACTGTGTATTGCTGCATGAATGGAAAATTAACCATCGATATGTGCAATTCATAAGTACTAGTTTAAAGATATGATTCACCTTTAGGTGAGGAATGCAATATTTATAAAATTTTATTCACAAAATGAGGAAGAACACAAATTTTTGCTGGTATTAACTCATCATTATCAGACAGCATTCCATATTCAGATGAGTTAAGACCAATTTTAAAGCATATTTCATGGGTCAGTTCTATTGAAATCACATTTTGAAACTTAATATTTTGACCATCTTCTCTTGGCAAAACCGTGTGCTAAGTGCTGGAGACCTAGGAGAACTAACGTTCACATTATTGTAAATGAAGCAGCTGCCTCTACTGCTTTTATAAACAGGAGAGACAGAATCATGAGCAATAAGGCCCACTTTATGCCAGTTGCCAGTGGTAAATAACATGAGTCATGTTGCTTTTTCATGGTGCGATTTTTAACACCTTTCCTAATGAATAACACATCCAATGACAGGATTTAGCTTTACCAGTGTGAAAGATGTCTGTTAATTTGGGAAAACTTGGGTTGAAATTTTAAAAATACTTCTCACCTAGTGAGGGGGAGAAAAAAACATCCATATGAATTCTCTTCCTATTTTAAGACTATAAATCTCAAAGATATGTAAAGAACTAAGATTCTTAGACCTGACAAAGTGCTGTATTCTTGGAGGCAAAAAGGGGAGAGAGTTAATAAAGCTGCCATCCTCTTTTGTCTGCCTTCATGATAGGACCGTGTTCCCCACACCCAAAGCTGAAGTAGGGATATGGAGAAAAGTTGGTGATTCATATTCATGGAATTTTATTTCTATATTCTTTCAAATGCAGTCTTTTCCTTTTTATCTTTACTCCTGGAGTTGCTTTTGCAGCTGAGCAAAATCTAATGACTTGCAAGGTAAACATAAGACAAGCTTTCTATCCGGGAGCCTTGCCTGACGACTCTCATTTTGGTCTCATCTGCATTTATTAAAATTCAAGTTCTGGGCACTTCATTTTGTCTGTAGATTTTCAGCTTTAATTAACAAAATATATGTGCCAAGAACTGAGATTGTGAATAACTGATAGATATTGAAATTATCCTTTGATAAACTATCACAGAACCTTGGGCTGTCATTTTGATAGTTAAAAAACTGGTGAGCTGTTGAGATCTGGTGGCTGCCTGTTTTGTCTATTAAGCATGGCATATAATAAAAATATCTCTATTCTTTCTTTATTTTTCAGTACATTTAGAATTAAAGAAATAGTGTATTAATAAGGCTGTTCTTACTGTTATTTGTAACATACTAAAAGTCATCAACAGTAATTAAACAAGGTAGATAGAGCAATAGAGACAGTCAGCACAGGCACCCTACTATCAGGCCTAATATTCTGACATTCCTCTTTCTAATTTGCTGTTGAGGGAAATAGAGCCTCCAATCTATGATTCTCTGCAGGGACATTCTGGATTATTTTCAAGACTTTCTTCTTAATCAGTATTCTTAAAACAATAAAGTTGTACTGTATTTCAACAAATCCAAAGTACTTCTCTATTTTTTACATTGTAATATCATTACAATGGGGATGATATTCTAGATTCCCAAAAGTCTTAGTTTAATTGGAAGTGCATTCCCTTTCTTAGGGGTACAAGGAATATAATACACCTTTCAGTGGAGAACACCTTAGAGATGAAGCTCTTGACTTGGAAGCATGGCATTTAAAGTAGCAATAAACAGGAGAAATATAGTAGGCACCGGAAAAGCACACTGCACCTCCTCAAAATAAAGATGCAGCATAATCATTTTTCCTCCCATATGACAGGCTGACCCAGACACACGCTGACCTTTACAGTGCACCTGTACAGATGGGTAGCTCTATACCTCAGAAAGTAAGTGCTAAGATCCAAATTTCATGAATAATGCAGGGCCCAGAGCTGCTCTACTCTGCTTATTCTCCATTCTTCCAAGCATCCAGATTATACTCAAATGATGTAACCTCATGATTTGCATTAATTCATGGACTTGAAATGCATCCTATGTAAGTTTCCTGGGAGACAGTTTAATTTCATTTGTATGCATGTAAATAGCACCAAGACTGACATAAAAATTAATGAACTATTTCCTTCGGTAGCATATTCCATGTTCCTCAGAGCAAACAAATGTTTATATAAATAAGATAACCAATATAAAATTAAAGCTATGAAGTCTTAAGCAATGAAACAATGCTTAATGTGTTCAAAGCAAAAGGCCATATTTAACGATGAAAGGGTAAGTTAGGGGATAGGGGCAAGGTTCACTGGACAAAGTGTTCGTCATGCAAAAGTGAGGACCAGAGTTCAGATGCCAAGAAAGCATGTAAAGCAGGACAGGTGTGGTAGCTGCCTCTAATCTCAGCACTTAGGAGGCATAGATGAAATCCTTGGAGCATGCTGCAGATAGACTAGCGGTATTAGGAAGCTCTAGGTTCTTCAAGAGGTCTTCCTCAATTAATGAAGTAGAGAGCCATTGAGGAAGGCACCCAGCATCCACTTCAGACATTTACACACACACATGCACACACACATGCACATACACATGCACACAAGCACACACACACACATGCCCTGAAAGAGCTGGCCCCACCAGATGTAAACGAGGTACACACACACACACGCACGCACGCACGCACGCACGCACGCATGCGTGTGTGCATGTGTCAAAGAGCATATTAGAAGAAAACAAGAAGGGAGAAGAAATAATTACAGTGCACTTCCTGATAGTGTTTGTTTGCACTTCCTGATTGTTCTTCCTGATAGTGCCTCCCCAACATGAGCTCCACTAAAATATCTGGTGCCACTATGGATTCCAAGAAGCAACCTACTGTTAACCTTAACTAATGAGAAACATCACAATATCAAAAGTATATTAGTGATATGCCCTCTCCATTCATAAACTTTGATTGAGACCCGCCTTCTAGTACAAATATTTTATATGCTTTACATATGTTAACTATATGTTCATCAAAGAGTGCTTCCTGTCTTTCCAAAGTACTTGAAACTTCTGATATATATCGAGATTCAGTAAGAACTGGCCCTGGATATGAAAGTCTCATGTCTTTTAATTATTTCCACATTGCTCTCACATTGTAGTTTTAATTAGAACATATTATTATTTTGTTGAGTACTAATCATATGAAATATATACCATTATTTCAGGGCCCAGATTGGTACACAATTTTGAAGTTAATGAAGTTGCTCTCATTCAGATTTTTTTATTTTAAATTATTTCTGCAGTTGTATAAAAAATATGCATGAACTAAGCCTTTCCAACTCAGAGGAGACTGTACTTTTTGTTGTTCAAAATGTCCTGTGTATATGTATTAATCATGAATATAGTGCATACCAGTTCTCACCATATAATTTGAAACTAATTATATAAAATTACATCACTATTTTTCCTTTATGGTTTCTTTCAATTAAAAGGGTAATATAAGACTGTAACAGTCAGCAATAAAAAATCTATTTATAGCAGTGAGCTGTCTGAAATATATTATCAGAAATTGCTTTGGGGCCAAAGGGTTGGCTCAATGGTTAAGGGCACTGATTGTTCTGGAAGAGAACCAGAGTTCTGTTCTCAACATCTACATGGTGGCCCATAACCACTGATACCTTCCTTGGGCCTCCTGAATGCGCATTCAGACACATGGGCAAAGCACTCATACATAAAATAAAAATAATCAAATCATTTCTTAAAAGTTGCTTTTATTTCCATTTTTTGCTATTACACTTTCCAAAGCAAAACCAACATGAGCAATGTAAGTTGCTTACAACTTTAATAACCATAAAATATGATTGAAGAAAAGAAAGAAGGAGAAAAGAAAGGTGAAAACAAACTTGCTGTTTATATTACATCCTAGTTCACAGAGAAAAATCTCACAAACAACCACGAGGTTTTATTCACAGTCCCTGCCAATGACTGCATTGTGGTCAATAGGATCATTGTGGAGCTGTCACCCGCCAGGACATTTGGCAGAATCTATCACCTGGAGGCTGTTAGAACATTGCAGGACCATCAGATCTGATGCTCAAGCCTTTGCTCCACATGGTGCAGCCATCAACTGGCAGCCATATTAGATAAAATGGGTTTTATAGGTGAAGTCAACTTGGCAATGTTTATAGAGACAGCCACAGGATTATTATGTGAGAAATATAATAGATTATTTTATTTTAGTACACATTATCTATAAAATTTGTTATTAAGAACATGCCAGCTTAAAATATATGGATGTCAATTTAATGTCTTCAAGCCTTTATTTTCTGATTATAGTTTATATTAGATTTTTTGACTGAGTTCATAAAAATTTGCATTGTAGAAAAATGGCTACATATCAGCTATCAAATCAATTATACAAAATTGCAAATATTCTTTAAGTAATAAAGCTATGACTTAGAAGAGAAGACAAGTCTTTGTCTCTAAATAATTAATTCATGTGACAACATCATATTGCATTCAGAAACACAATGATGCTTCTATTTTTCAATGTTCAGCTTATTTTACCATTTTTAGTGAGGTAAAATGATCTGTCAAACCAAGTGACCACATATTACAGCATGAAAATTATCTCTTAGAGAAATGTTTATATTTTGAAGAATGCACAGAGGATTGTCAGGTAAGATACTAGTATCTGAAAAAGTATTCAATGCACTCAGCCATAAGGGAAATGCAAATGAAAATAAGTTTGAGGTCCCATCTCATCCTACTTAGAATAGCTATTGTCAAGAAAATGAAGGACAATAAAGACTGGTGAGGTTGGATGGACAGGGGAAAGTTTACATAGAATTGCTAGGAATTTAACATGTTGCAACCTCTATAGAAGCCAGCATATAGACATGATCAACTCTGTGAGTCAGCTACATACCTGCAGGACTTTAAGCCAACATACAAAGGAGATGCTTACACACCCATGTTTGTTACTATGTCATTCACATTTACTAAGGTGTGAACGGAATCCCCTTTGCAGTTGAGTGGCAGGTGAATAAAGGAAATGAGGTACAGGTCACAAAGGAATTGTTTCAGCCCTAAAAACATTATCACTATAGAATTTGCCAGAAAAATGCATGGACTAGAGATGATTAGGACAAAGAAAATAAGCCAACTACAGGAAAGCAAATACCACGTTTTCCCTGATATATGGGATCTATGATGTGTGTGTTTGTGGCATAAGTGACTGGTGTGTGTGGCATATGTGAATGGTATGTGTATGGTGTATGTGTGGTATGTTTGTGCATGTGTGTGTATGGTACGATGTGGCATGTGAGCATGTGTGTGAGTATGGAGCATGTGGTGTGCGTGGTGTGTGTGTGTATGGTGTATGTGGTGTGTATATGTGTGTATGTATTATGTATGTGTATGTGCACAAGTGTGTGGTATAGGAGGTCCTTCTGTCTATATGTTGCTTTCATTGGTTAATGAATAAAGAAACTGCCTTGGCCTGTTGATAGGGCAGAACTTAGGTAGGCAGGAAAGAAAGAACTGAATGCTGGGAGAAGGAAAGAGTCAGGGAGATGCCATGGAGCCGTGGCCCGAGGTAGATATTCTGAAACTTTGCTGGTAGATGGAGATGGGTTAAATTAAGATGTAAGAGTTAATCAATAAGAAGTTAGAGAGCTAATGGGCCAAGCAGTGATTTAATTAATACGTTTCTGTGTGGTTATTT
>LOJH01002110.1:31672-43592 GCA_001685095.1 Ellobius talpinus
TCTAGATCCCTCCTGAGCTGGCAAGCGAACAGAAATGTTTCTTCCCAGAGGCAGAACTAAGACAGAAAAACCAAAAATCCTTCTTTCCACACAGGTAGTAAATATTTGAGGATGTTTAGAAGCAAATTGATTTTTTTTAACAAAAACACACAGCCTTTCTATGTACTGTTCAGGGTCCCCTGAGGTACACGAGGAAGCTGGTAGATGCTATATCAAAATCTGAGAAGAAAAAAATCTTACTTTGCCTGTCTCCCTCCAAACTTAGATTCATTTCAGGAAGCCCTTCGGGAAGAAGAACCAAATTCAGCACCAGTGTCACCCAAGGACTAGCTTTCCTACTCTCAGTAGGAGACTGGCCAGAGTTCTGCGGTCTGTGGGGAAGTAGCAGGTAGCAGAGAAGACTCCAAGCAATCTGACACCCTTTCTGAAATTTCTATGTGGTCAAGAAATGTCCATTTTATTATCCACTACAGTGTTGGTGTGAGGGTGCCTGATTTATGCTCTTTACTACAATTAGTTTATTGCCCAAACATAATATGTTTCAATTGCAGCACTGTCATATTGGAAAAAGAATTAAATTCTTTCATATTTCTGAAATAGCATAAAAACCACTTGCAAACTCATTCTTCACCCAAAATGGACAGTTATCAGTATAATGAAAGGACAGAACATGGCATAAAGGATGTCCTCTGAAAAATACTAGAATATAAAACTTTACGAGTCATAAATAAAATTTATAAGCCCTGTAACATTGTAGAGAACATATCCTGGATATAGATCATTCTAGAAACACTGATTGTCAAAATTACTAACTGCTGGCCTCCTATTTCATCTGTGGTGTTGCTATTATCCACAGCAAAAGCAAACCTCTACAAGCTCCTCTCTAGGATAGTGAGTAAGCAAATGGGATCCAATAAAATGGCTGTGTGTGCTCCTGTGTATTTCAGAACAGAAACAGATGTGTCCTCAGCTGGTGACAACAGCAGATGCCTATCATCCCTGCTGTTCAGGAAGCTGAGGCAGGAGAATGCTTTGAAACCATGAGTTTGAGATAAGCTTGGGTGACACAGAAAGGTTCTGTTTCTCACACAAAAGACTCTCATTTTCATCACAAAATTTTTTCATTTGGATTCCCTTATATGTATCAAATTAGTTTTCCACATTATTATCTATTATTATATCACCATTGGTTAATTATCATGAAACAATCAGATTAATAAGCACAATGTAACTCTGGTAGGAAAAAAAATTGATACACCCAGAAAGAAATGAAGCCTTTAAGCTTTCAGAATTCTACTAAGAAAATGAATAGCAAAAATGGTACAGTGACCAGATGGTATTTTGTATGCTATGCTTGTTATATACATTATCCAACTTCATTCCCACTCAGCCTATAAGATTGGTATATTACTATGACAGCTTTATCAGATAGGGGAAGGAATGCTTAGAGAGTTCGTACTATTTGTTGTGGTTCTCAAAGGCCGATGCATGATAGACTTGGGCATTATCCTTCATTAGTATCATTAAGATTATGGACTCTTAATTGTTTTGTGATATAATTTATTATGGAGATAGGAAAAAATGGACCCTTTATTAGCTCCCATATGAACAATACCACAACAAGTGACAGTGACTATCTGGGGGGAAATTAGTCCTCTTCTTTAACCACTTGGATAATTCTAATTGTGTCAGTGTAGCTTTGGTTTACTAGTCCAGTTTTGCCAGCTACTAACACTTGAAACCAACCTGCTTTAAAGTCCCCTTTATTAAAGCAGTCACTTTTATATACTTACACATTGACTCTAAAATGTAACCATATTCACCTGATATGGTGGTGCATACATTTAATCCCAGCACTCCAGGGGCAGGTAGATTTCTGTCACTTCTAGGTAAGCCTGATCTAAGTAGCAAGCGAGTTTCAGGCCAGATAGGGCTACATAGAGCTACAGAGAGAAATCCTGCCTCAAAACAAGTTATTACATTCGGTAATGGCTGAGCCTTAGTAACTATTTATCCTAATTTTAAAGGTTGTTAACATATGTTTTTTACATTTATTTCTCCTCTGATATAGCCATCATCCTATATTATTGTAATTTGTTATCTACTTTCCAATTTTGCATATTTTAATCATTGCCTTAATATTTGGAGACTAAAGTTAACTTCCAGCTACACAAAACTGCCTACATTTTTATTGGTCCCTTCCTCCTTCTTTCAACTAAAATATGTTAAAAAAAATTGCCTACGTAATGTGTGATTTTCCTTCCTCTGTGATATTCAACATTAAGTCTTAGCAGGAAAGCACCCAAAAGATTTGAAAGTAAAAACACAGAAGAGCTCAGTCTTCTCCTTGGTCCCCTTCTCATGGCTCTCCATACCACAGAATATTCAAATTTTTCTGGTGTTCTACTGCTTTCTCACTAGTAATATGACATGAAAAAGACAAAATTGATAATAAAACATGATAACAGGCACTGTGCTGTATGCGTTTGTGTGTGTGCATTTGTATGTGTGAGTGTAGGTTAGTATGCATGCTGACACATGCAAGCTTGCAGGCACGTTTTTACATGTGAACACGTGTGTGTGTGGTGGTTATTTTTCAACCTAGAATATTGTTCGTCAAACACCATTCCCCTGGCTTTCTGACATGTTCTGTTACTGGGACCTGATGCTAACAAGTTAATTTAAGATGGTTTGTCATTGACCCCAGGAATCCATTTGTCTGCTAGGTTATGAGTGTAATCCACCATGCTTAGATGTTTTCTGTTTGTTCTTTTGTGGGTTCTGAGGATGGATCTTAGTTCCTTACATTTGCACAATAAGTATTTTATTAAATGAGTTATTCCCCAGATGCATTACCCCAAACATCATAAGAAAAAAAAAGACACCAAATAAAGCTTTTTTAAATCTTCTTTGAATTTTTCTTGTGACATTGGAGATATTTTGAGATAGAAAGTTTCCAGCCGGCTTTTGAATCACGATTTCATTCACCACCAAAGGTAACATGGAGGAATCTTCCTGATGTGGGGGATCCTCTCATACTCCATGTTTTTATCCCAATTATACGTTTAACCATTGTCCAAGGTTGCCTCCTCACCTCAGCCTTTGTTTAGTGTTTGCTAATTGTCATCTTAGTCTCTTAAAACAAGACTATGTGTCTTAGTCACTGTTCTATTGCTGTGAAGAGAGACAGTGACAAGGAAAATCGTATAAAGGAAGCAATTGATGGAGGAGGGTCAAGCCGGCCCTCATGCTACAAGCAATAGTTGGGGGCTTGCTTACAGCTTCAGAGACTGGGTCCCTTATCCTCAGGGGGAGGATCATGGCAGCATGCAGTAGCTGAGAGCTTCATCCTGATATACAGGAAGCAGAGAGAAAGAGAGAGAGAGAGAAGAGAGAGAGAGAGAGCACACCACAAGGTCTTGCCTTTGCTTTTGAGACAGCAATGCTAAGGAAGTAGTAGCACACCTCCTCCAACAAAGCCACACCTACTCCAACTAGATCCAGGCTTTTGAAACCCCACTCCTAGTGACCCACGTCTTTAAACAAAGCTACATCTACTCCAACAGGTTATGTCTCTTAATCTTTCCCTCACAGCTGATGAATTGGGCACTAAACACACAAACATATAAGATTCTATGGGGGTGGCAGTCACATTCAAGCCACCACATTCTGCTCCCTGACCCCCACTGACTTGTAGCCATATCATAATGCAAAATGTATTCAGAAAAACTTCAAAAGTCCCCATAATCTTTCACTTTTAAGACTGTTTCAAAGTCTAAAGTCTCTTCTGTGACTCAGGCGATCTCTTAAATGTGAGCTCCTGTAAAATTAAATTCCATTTGAAGATCACATACTTCCAACATACGATGGCACAGAATAGACATTAGTATTCCAATAGGAGGAAAAGGAATATAGCAATGAAATACTGGACTAAAGCAAAAACAGAGACACTCCTGACACATAGTTGGCCTCATCAGTTTTTCTTAGCCAAGGAGGCAAAGTTCACCAACCCCTTTGTTGTATCCTTGACTCTAAAGCCAGAACAATGTAGCTGAAGCTGCCATGTTCTTCCACTTGCTGGAGTTGCAATCTGCATTACCAAAAGCTTTCCATTGTTGATAGTTTTCTTTGCTATTTAAGCTTTCCTTTAATTCATTTTCATAACCTAGCTGGGTGGGGTCTTGCCTTGAAGTCACCAGTCTCTTTATTTCATTTAGCATCAAGCTTTTCTTTAAACTTTTTATCTCCTTGAGCATTGGAACATCTGTTTTTGACAGAGCTTTTCTTGGTGCCCCTCAATGTGCCCCTCAAATCTCACACTTTGTATTTTCCCTTGCTCTGCTTGCTTCTTTTTTATTACAGATCTGCATAAAAATGATCATTAATAACAACATTACACAGCTAATACTAGGGTGTCTTGAAATCTCCTCTGTCAAAGCCATTAATCCATTGGTGTTCAATTTAGCCTCTGCTAAATTTTTAGGACAAGAGCAAAAAACTCAGCAACATTCTTTGTCAAAATATCACAGGAATGTTCTCTAAGCAAGTTACTAATATTCTGCCTCTCTGAAAGCTTTTGAGCTTGGCTCACATTGCTCTTAGCATTACTATCTTTTAATCTGTTACTAGGACAGTCCATTAAGCCCTGCTTAAAGTGTTCAACTGCTTCTAGAATCCAGAGTTCCAAAGTCTTCTATATTCCTCTAAACAATAGTATGATCAGGCCTGTCACATCAATATCCCACTCTTGGTACCAACTTCTGTCTTAGTCACTGTTCTAGTGCTGTGAGGAGACACCATGACCACAGCAACTCTTTAAAAAGAAAGTATTAACTGGGGGTTTTCTTATAGTTTATAGGCTGAGTCTATTATCATCACAGTGGTGAACATGGCAGCATGTTCAATAATAGTTGAGAACTGCATCCTGATCTAGGAGCAGCAAAGAAAGAAAGATAAAATCAAGGGTCCTGACCTGGGACCTTGAAACCTCAAAGCTCACCCCTAGTGATGCACCCATTCCATCAAAGTCACACCTGTTAATACTTCCTGGCAGATCATCAGCTGAAGACAAAGTATGCAAATATGTGAGCCTATGCTGGGCATTCTCACACCACAGTATGCCTATAAAATCTTATGTTTGTTCATGACTTTCCAATCTTATCTTTGCTATCAATTGGTCAGCCTAATACTAAAATCTAGAACCCAGAGTGAACCCATGAATTAAGCATTAAAGTACTCATTAAATATCCATTACTAAAAAATGTAACTTGTATTATAACTATATTGAGTAAAACAAGAAAAAGAAAATTCGATGCAAGGGACTAGAGAGGGGGGTTGATGTTAAGAGCAACTGTCACTCTTTAAGAAGAAAAAGGTTTTGTTTCCAAAAACCCACAGAGAAACTTACAATCATTCAAAGTTCAAGTTCCAGGGGATCTAATGTCTTCTTCTAACCTCCACATGCTCTAGGTACATATGAGCTACAAATACATACATACAGGGAAACACTAATACAATACTAATAAAAATAAATCTTCAAAAATGGACTAATGTTCTCAAAATTTCTTTAATAAATAAAATTACACATTATATATATATAAATTACTACAATGAATACATTATATTATTATTATTATTTGTATCATCTATTAACAATTAGGCATTTCCCTCAAATAGGGAAACGTTCCACATCTATTTTCTTCACCTTAATTTTATGATTCTAGAGCAACACTATATTGATACTTCATAAAACATGATTTTCAAATATAAAAAGTTCAACTTACTGTTTTATGGAAACTAAGTTAGATGTTCTGAAACTGAAAGAGTGTTTGCAAAATTGTAGCCGATAACCAGTAAAACTTGTGGAAACTTTAGAAGCCACATTAGAAGATATTTGACAAAAGATGAGAATGGAGACCCAAGGTCACAAGCATAGTATGTTTTATATGACATTCAAATCTAATATCAGTAATGTGACTGATAATTGTTGTATGTGCCCTGACTCTTTCCTTGATTGGCAGTATCCCTCCTTCTGTCCCATCCCTTCAAGCCTTCTATTCTTCCAGATAAAACAATACTAAAATGAGGACAGTTACTAACTCTTTTTGGCTTTTTATTGTTCCATTGAGAGTAAACATTTCACATTCACAATTTTAATTTTAATTCAAAACCTAGAAATAATTCACTTATGTAAGTATGGGAATTCAAGAGCCAAGACAGGCCAGTAAGTAGGCATTTTGAGCCAGTTTGCCAAGTAGTAAATGAAAAGAAAACATAACTTTAGGAAATTAACCTAAAGAAAGCACAATGGCTTTGTTGCTGATAGGAAGGGAGTATTAGTCACCTAGACTGAATAACAATCAATCATGTCCTCCTAAACCAAAACCTAACCCAAAGGGATGCCATAACTCTCACCCCCAGTCTGTGAAGACAGAAATAAGAAAGCTTCAGAAGTCTGAAACCAATGAGTAAATGGTTTATCAACTTACACAAACAACAGAAAAACACTTCAACAGGAAAGGGGCACGAGGCAGAGTAGCCACTGTGCCGTGAGCTTCAGCAATTACTCAGAAGATCTACCTATGACAACTGGTAAAATGCCATGTGAAAAAAACAGATGTTCACTATAGACGAATCAGACCTATCTGACCTTAAACAAAGATATCTTCTGCGGTTCACTTAGCCAGAGAAAAGTCAAACTATATGGCTTCAAAATTTCTCAAACACAGACTGCCTTACTTGCTAAAGGCTAAAATAGCTGGTCACTATCAAACAAATGGTAACTTACAATTCTGGAAAGTGCTAGGGTCCTTCATAATTATGCTAAATCAGTTTCACCTGTGCTCTATCTATGGAAAAAGGAAAGCTAAATGACAGCACATCTGTTTATAATGAATAATTATAATTCAGGTTTACTGAATATTATATGTCCACTGTTGAGGTCTATTGATCAGAAGAAAAATTCTGTTCAAAACACCATGTGTATTTTGTCTATTGCTGTGAAGACACACTATGACCAATAAAATCTCTTATTTTTTTTAAAAAGCATTTAATTGGGGCTTACTTACACTTTCAGAGGTTTTGCCCATTATCGTCATGGCAGGGAGCCTGGTGGCAGACAGACAGGCAGGCAGGTATGAGGCTGGAGAAGGCACTGAGAGTTCTATATCTGGATCCACATGCAGCAAGAAGAGAGACTGGGCCTTGCATGAAATCTCACCCCCAATGACATATTCCCTCTGACAAGACCACACCTTCTAATCCCTTTGAAGTAGTATCACTTCCTGATGACTAAGCATTCAATATATATGAGCCTATTGGGGACATTCTATTTCAAAGCACCACACTATGGTTCACTGGCAATGCACCTTCTTATTCAAGAGCTCCAATAAATATATTATAATGAGATGGATGCTATTTTTATGCCCACAATACAATATGCATTTTCCAGTCCATAAGGCAAGGAATAATTTTATGTTTCAGGTTTATTATTTAAAGAACTTACATTGGGCTACAGCTGCAATACATAATAATTTCTCTCAATCATCTGGGAAAAGAAGATTGAAAATTTGGAAAGGATACATCATTTTGGGTACCTTTAAGAACAATTAAAATTCATGGAAGGCAGTGCATATGCTAACAATAAAAGGGGTTTCGAAAATGTTGCTTTCAATTCACTGATCACCCAGATGGATTTAGGTATCCAGTGAAGGACTTACCTGCACACTAGGTAAAAATATCAGACAACTAGCATTAGAGCCAGAGTCTGAAATTGCAAGTGAACTGCAATATTAAAATGAAATTGTCTCATATCAGAATGCTTCTCAGAAATGAAAGATACTTCTAGAGCCAGAGTCCAGTCCTGAAGGAGAAGCTGTAGATGCTGAGGCGGTGACTGTGGTGGAAAGGGCTACACAAACCATTGGTGATGCCATCACCTACACTAGAGAAGACCGGCTTTAGCTGGATTGTGATTCTTTAAAGTAAAGGGCTCTCAGTGAGCACTAAATGAGCTAAACCAACTTTTTACTAAAAGCATAGTCAATAAGTTCTTCAAACTTCCTTGCTACCTTATTTTCAGACATTTCCACAGCCACTTATCCTATTCAGTCACCACTCTGTGATATCAGCAGCCTGTAACATAAAGGGAATATGCTTGCTAGTAAAAAGCTATGGACTTACAAGGGCTCAAGTGAATATAAGCATTTTTTAACAATACAATTTTAAAAAATTAAGAAATGTGCACTGGTTTTGCCATATTGTTACTGCACACTTATATGAATTACAGAATAGTGGGAATGCAGCTTTTATATACACTATAAAGCAGAAAAGAAAAAAGAAAGAAATTATATGACATGTTTTAGCGTAGATTTCCCTTACCTTTCCCTGCCATGGCTAAGAATCAACTCCAAAATATTTCTGAGGAATGCATGAACTTTGAAGTGGCTATGATCAGCTTTTGAAACAATAACACACTAGGCACACAAAAGGTATGGAATGTTTGGAATAGGCATTGACGTTCATGGAAGTGTGGAGAAAGAAGATCTACTGTCAAAACCAGGGCCTCAGTTCCTATAGCAAAACTCCCCAGCAACACTGAGAATGTGAGCATTTCCATAGCACAGCATCCTTAATGGCTCATCTTCAAAACTTGGCTTCACCTCCTAATTTTATTTAAAAATAATACACTACTCAAATATTTTGAGGTTAGCATTTAATATTTTCATGATGAAATTAAATTTCAAATGTTGTAAATTATAGATACTAAAACCCTTAATATCTTGGAATAGCCTACTATATAATTTTTATATATATAACATAACCTAAAAATCATAGATAATTATATGAAGAACATTTCAACTGGCAAAAGTATTACATCAGTCTTCCTAGCTCCTTTTAAATCCCTTTCATATTTCCATCTCCAGTGAATTTTATTGAAATATACAAATGTAATGTTTAAATATTTTTATTGATCAGATAACAGCAGTAAAAATGAATCAGTGTGATATTTTTAAATTTTTTATGACCACAGAACTCTAGGTTTTAAAAACTTTCTT
This sequence comes from Ellobius talpinus, assembly GCA_001685095.1. NCBI lineage: Eukaryota > Metazoa > Chordata > Mammalia > Rodentia > Cricetidae > Ellobius > Ellobius talpinus. The sequence goes on from LOJH01002110.1 coordinate 40,729, forward strand.
CTGAGTTGAGCTACAATTACAATTAGGAGAAGAGAATAATTAAGTGAACATTTTAAATTATAATCTTTGTTTAATATTATTATTGATTGTGGGAAATTAATCTCTTAACAATATTAATGGAATTACCTTTCCCTACATCTATTCCACATATTCCATGTATGACTATTATTACTCACTAAGATAAGGAGGCAGGGCCCAGCATCAGTCCTCTTTGGCTTTTATTGCTATTACTATGGACATGCATTGTTCACAAAAAATAAACAGGAAAGGAACAAAGTCCTTTCATTACAGCAGTGTCACCCAGGCATTGACCTCCTTTTCAGTTATACGCCAAGAGTCACCAATCCTTCATCAAAAATTATTTTAATCATAGATTGGCTGACAACTCCATTAAGTTGCTCTGCAATATTACTTAACATAGAGAATTGCAAGCCACCTGACTTCTAGATGGATTTCTTAGCAGTTGTCAGGCTCATCTATTTGTCAATACTACAACCAAATAATAAATCTCAATTTCCTGCTCTCCCTGTCCCCCTCCCTCCCTCTCTTCCTATACCTATTCCCTTTCCCCCCTTTCCCTCCTTCCTCTCCCCTCTCTTTCAAAGCTATCGGAGGTCATAGGGAAAAATCTTCATGCATGTCCAGGAATATGCACACACTTTAAAGTCACACACCAGCGCATAATTATAATCTTAGATTATATCTGTATTCATTAATTACTCCTAAATGAGTTCTAATATTGTAACAAAGCACAAAATAGACCTGAATTAAACCCAATTATCTGAAAGACCTGACAAAGATCCTTCTAATAGAAACAAGCACAAACAGACTCATTTCACAAGTCTTTAGCAATCTAGTTTAGTTTTAATACAACTATTCAGGGACCTTCTAAGAGAATACCATGATTTATTTCCTCAGCAAGATTTTATTATCCAGACAAATAATAACATTAGCTCAGTCACTTATAGCAGCAGTTCTTCTCAACCTGAGGATCACAACCCCTTTGTGGCTCGAAAACCCTTTCACAGGGATCATATATCAGATATCCTGTATATCAGATATTTACATTACAATTCATACCAGTAGCAAAATTACAGTTATGAAGTAGCTACAAAAATAATTTCATAGTTCGAGGTCCATACAACATGTGGAACTGTATTACAGAGTCATAGCATTAGAGAGGTTGAGAATCACTGACTTGGAGCATCTGAAAAGCAAGTACATTAATTCTTTATTTAGGTTCTGGATCAAAATAAAAGTACTGGCTCAAACATAATCTGCATTTGCTCACCAAAGACAAAAACTAAGAAGGCAAAAGGCTTCTTTCACATATTGGATCCAACACAAGAGCCTCCTCCCCACCCTGGAAACACCAAATTGACTCTTATTTGTGGAATGTAGCTCCTTTACTGAGGTTTATTTCAGGTGGTCTATTTTTATCATATAATTGGCATGAGATTAAATAATTGTTGAGAAATTGAATATTAACTGAAATTACATGAAAATATTTCACTTTTAATTTATTAGCTGATGTTTTTATATGCTGTATTGCTTTGTTAATATTTTTCCTGGAGAAAGTAAATTAGAGCTGGTCTTCCAAGTTTATCTACCATAACAAATAAAAAAATGATTAGTACATATACTCTTTAACTGGTCTCATCTCCATTCCCACCCCCCACCTCTCAACCCACCCATCCCTGCCTTGTAGAAGGCCACCTGCAGGGGCCTGCCTTCTCTCTTGGCCTTCATTCCCAGGAGACACCATGGAACCTCTCCAGACCTAGTTTTCCTCCCTGACCCCATCCCTTTGTGTCAGCCATAAATGGGTAGAGAAGCACTCTCTACTTGGGAATCTGCTGGCCATGATGACCCCTGTCAATCAGGCATGCAATCTTCACTCTCCCTTTTGTTGCCCATTACAAATTCCTGAGTCTCATTCCCAATCCTACAGCAGACAAATGCAAGGGCCCTCATTCCCTTGTTGGCACCACTTCTTTAGAAATCCAGAAATGCTCCTGGCAGATCCAGCTTTCCTTTTTCCCGTGGACACTCTCAAATGATGTCCTCCTTTCTAGCCCATCTCCATTCTTTTGTTCCAGCACCTAATACCAACATGGCCATAATGGGCAGGGACTCTGAGCACTCCCTACTGGTGAACCTCAGTCAACAAGCTCTCCTAAGATCCAGAGAGGGCAACAGAAGAAGCCAAGGAATAGAACACACAGCTGACAAAGAAAAGACCAGATAGCAATACATACAATCATAGTCATTCCAATCAGGCACCTAGATACCAGCACAGGAACACAAACAATAACACTCAGGACAATGATTCTCCACCAGAAACCAGCCACAGTCTCAATGCTTTATCTGGGGTTTTGTTTGTTTGTTTGTTTTTCCTTTGTAGACTTTTTGCTTATATGTGATTTTCAAGTTTGTTTTTATGGGTTTTCTGTGTGTGAAGGTGTGTATCTCAGCACTAGTATGTATTTCCTATGCTTTTCTTTGGATTTTTGTTTGTGTATTTTCCTATCCTGGTTTATTTACTTGTATTTTATCTTATTTTACTTTATTAATCTTTTCAATACTATTTTATATTATAATAAGAGGAAAAGGGTAACCATAATCAGAATATATTGTCTGGAAAGTATATTTTCAATAAAATAAATAAATAAATTGAACTAAAAGACTAATGTAATAATTCTAGAAAATGAATCTCAAAGAAGAAAAAGAATGAACAATAAACATCCAAAAAATATCACCCTCACCTATTACATGATACTTAACCATAAAGTCTGTTTGGGAGGGAACAGAATTCAAATACATCCTCTGTGGCTCAATCTTCAGCATTGGCAGTAGATGCCTAT
>LOJH01002111.1:12378-26430 GCA_001685095.1 Ellobius talpinus
CTGCCTGCCTCTGCCTCCTGAGTGCTGGGATTAAAGGCGTGTGCCACCACAGCCCGGCTTCTATTCTTGTTTTGTGTGTACACACACAAATGCTCTGTCCTATCTACTGGCAAGACTGACAAGTCAGGGTGAATTTATGGTGGAGTTCTATCAGCAACAAAAGCTTTCAATTTCTGCTTTTTCTCTTGTAGATGAGACAAAAGGACCCCGTGAAAGGAATGACAGCAGATGACTAATGCCACCCACTCCTTCTGCACTGTATGTACTGGATTTCATTGTCACTGTGCATGTCTTAAAACACAGTCCTCGAGGCCTCAGGAGCTCACTGTGGAATGAGAAAATCATTTCTCATCCTTTGCTCTAGTAATAGTGGTGACCGCTTGCTAAAGACTGAACTCCTGGGTTTCCGTGGAAAGGAATTATGGCTGTTAGCTTTCAGGGATGTGGTTTTGTTTTTGTTTATCTTTTTTGTTTGTTTTGGTTTTGGTTTTTCGAGACAGGGTTTTTCTGTAACTTTGGAGTCTGTCCTGGAATTTGCTCACTAGACCAGGCTGGCCTTGAACTCACAGAGATCCACCTGCCTCTGCCTCCCTGAGTGCTGGGATTAAAGGTGTATGGCACTGTTGCCCGGCTGGAGGGCATGCTTTTTAAAAAGAGCCGTGCAGAGGGACGTGGCAGGGTGAGACAAGTGGAGGTGTGCAGTGGAGGACAGTTCATTGCCACTCATCACTTCCTCACTTGTAGCTTGAGTCACCCTAAGTTCAAGCTGGCATGCTGGGGCACTTCCTATACTCATGCCAGCATCAACTCTAGCTCCCTAACACTGGCATTCCCTACTCTTCTCTTGGAAAACTAGCTGGGCAGCTGTAGCATTTACTTTATAGTGTTCATTCACATTTGATACCCCCCCCCGGTACTAATACACTAAGTAACTCTGTCTTAACAAAGGCATCTTCCAGATGCTGTAAGACCTAGTTACCAGGTCATAGGGCCAAGATAGGTGTCCCTTGTTTTACCTGTCATTCTTCCTCAAGGCTTGTCCTTCTGTTAGAGCCCAATGCTGACTCTTCTCCAATGTGCCTGTGTACTTCAAGACTCATTCTGCAACACAGAATCAAACACCTGACTCTGCCCCCAGTTAGACTGTGAGAAAACTATTTGATTAAAGAAGACTGAGCACCCTGTAGCACCAAAAGGCTAAGGAAACCTAGGGCATTTTTGCTCTGTGGTTGTTCTGTGGTCTTTTTCTTCCAGTGCTGAGGATCAAACCCTGGACCATGTGCATGCTAGGCAAGCAGTATCCCCAGCCTAACCCATGTTCTTAAGCAGCTTCTGAGAGATGGAAGGGGGGAGGATTAAGTAGATGCCAGTTCTGCAGTCACTATCAGGGCCTTAGTACCCTCTCTCCTCAGGGCCTCCACCAATTGGCATCCTTCCTCCTGAAATTCCTCCATTCAACATGATTTATTGTATGCTTCTGTTTTTCCTTGTTGCTTCCTTAATAATTTCTATTTCTTTTCTAGTTTTGCAAGACAGTGGTCAACAGGAAGGCCCAGCAGCTCCACCCTTCAGAGTGGCAGGCCGTCTTTGGATGCAGCCTTTCTGTGCTCATTCTTCAGGCAACTTTCAGTCCCTTACTGTAGCTATTTCTAGATGCCCTTTAACATTGTGAACAAACAGACCGTCTGGTATTACAAAGCCTGTGTGTGCGGGAGCCTGATCCTCTAAGATATATGGTGTACGCTGCTGTATTTACAGCTCCCCTCCATTGTGTCCTGACCTATTTCTGTATGCCTCCCCCTTTATTTCCAAGTGATATTTTTAGTCTTTCAAATAGCTGCCTTTTGTGATATTTAAGCTCACTTATTTCAGCCTTGGGATAAACTGAGCTATTTTGCTTCCTGGGCATATCTTTGGCAATGTTAAGTATTCACTTGGGGAGAGAGGAGGAGTTAAAAATTCAGAGATACCTGCCCCCAGTTCCACACAGTAGGAATGTGGCTTCCTAATCCTGACCTCTGCTCCTCGTAATCTCTTGTTCGAGTGCTCTAAGCATCAAGAAGGTACCCAAGGCCCAGCCAGTCTAAGGAAATTTAGCAAATAATAAATAACCCCTACTCAAGTCATTGCATCTCTGGTTAATATTCTTAGATATCTTGGCTTCTCAGCCCTCCTGTTGCCCACTCTGTCTGAATCTCTTTGCAGAGCCTACAAGAAACCCATCAGTCCCCACCTGGAAAATGTCCAGTGTGGCCTGTAGATGCCGATCAGACCCCTGAGGAGCTCTGTATGTACATGCTCCTCTTCCCTTTTGGGCTGGTGCTGCCACTCAGCAATAATCCTATCTGTGCTTTCTTATGTCCCTGTCCTCTTTGAGGCTGGTTAGGATACAAGAGTCCTGGTCTTTTCATGCTGCACAAAACAAGCATGCCAAAAGCTTTTTTTTTTCCTTAGCAAACACATCTCTTCCTGTTTCCAATCCCTGGAGAGGAGTTTGCAGATTAAGAACTCAGTTCATCCTGCCCCATGCTGAGTTCTGTGCTGGACAATCAAAAGCAAGCAGTGACTGTAGCCTAGAACTCTTCCCACAGTAGGCTGGTGAAGCCCATGCTTGGTAGGGAATAGAAGCTACTAGTTTCTATTAGAGCGCATTCTAATTTTTCTAGATTGGCAGAAACTGAGTATGCTTTCCTGTGGGAGAATGTGATATAGTTGTGTCACCTGACATTTCCCAAGCCTTGTTTTGTCAGTCAGCCCAACCTGTAGTGATCCAAGCCCTTGCTAGCCTAGGTATCTGTTAGAGACCAAGCCTCTGTTAGGGAGGAAGTAGGATGGAGTAATTGATCCTTGTTTTTGTCGGTTTGTCTGCCTTACTCATTTCTAAGTGCAATAAGGAGGTATCTCACAGGACTGCACCTGTGACATTCAGATTGATGCTTCCCTGTGGTCCTGGAGCAAGGATGGACAGATTTGGGCCCCTCAGAATTGTTAGCTCTTTTGAAACCAGATGTCCTGTTACAGAAGCCTCCTCTGTATTAGTCCTCACCTTGTGGAGTCTTTAGGAACACATTTGGGGCATCTTGGTTGGTGATTAGCATCTCAGCTGCTATAGTAGTATGGGAAAACTGGAGAAGAGGCATTCCTAACAGAGAAAAATAGAAGTGTTCTCCTACAAGCTCTGTACTACCTGCCAATCATATTTGTGCTTACAGATTTTCCTTCTTCATTGACTAGGTTGAAGTCCAGATGTGGGTTATCTTGAGAGAAACTCTAAGCAAACAGCTGTTTATGTGGCGTGAGGTCAGAGGAAGTTTGTCTCCTTCAGCACTTCTTTGAGAGCCACACATATCAGTCACATCAGCTGCAGTCCAGGCTTGCTCTTACCTGCCTTTGCTCTAGCTCCTCCTGCCTCCCACCTGTTGCCCACATGTGAAAGCATCCAAATGTTACGAACTAGAATTTCCTGAGATCAGCCTGGATTTAGGGCTCCTGCCCACATAAACACAAAATAGGGATGTCCCTGGTCTGTCCCATCCCCATGGATGTGTTGCTGCTGCGCAAGGTTGGCTTGTAAGTATCCCTCCCACCCCACCCCCGCAAAACAAAACAAAACAAAAAGACCTGACTCTCACTCAGAGGCTCAAGTCTGTGATACTCCCGTTAGACTTCCGGGGCCCTACAGCAAACTAAAAGCAGTGATGCCTCTGCACAAGGCCTCTTGCCTCTGGCCTCTCTGTGGAGAGGCATCAGGGAGGGACAGGACAGGGTCAGAGTTGTGGGCGTGTGTATATCCTTCCAAGTTCTCTTTTTCCAGTCCCCGCTGGGACCCTGACTTACTTGGGGTGGTTCTTAGTGCTGCTTCTTTTACAAACCACACTTTGTAGAACTGACTAGATTACCGTGTTGATTTAATGTGAGTTTGTGCCTTTTTGTCTCAATCTTCCAATGCAGGTATATTGGGAAAAAGCAGTCTAATAAAATCCTAGACAGAGTTTTCTGGAGTCCAGCTTATTAGTGATGTTCCTATGTCCATTTTTCAAATTAGGCACCCTTTAAGCTCCTACTGATGTCTTCCCAATTTACCAGGGTAGGATTATGAAAAGATAAATTGGTGTCTCTGAAATTTTATTTTATGTAAATAAAGTATTCCTTGTCCAAAAAGAAAAAAAACAATTACATTTTCGATTTGGGCTGGGGATTCAATAACTCAGTGGTAGTACTTACTTAACCTAGCAGACATGAAAAAGTCACATTAAAATATTCCCTTGTCAGTTCAATTTACTTAAGCAACAATGCATATCTCAATTAGCCATTTTCACTTTTGTCTCTTTTAGTAGACTAAGCAATTCATTCATTCAATCATTCATTCATTCAGGCTTTTCGAGACAGGATTTCTCTGTGTAGCGCTGACTTTCCTGGAACTCAACTTTGTGGACCAGGCTAACCTTGAACTCACAGAGATCTCACAGGGATTAAAGTAGTGGATAGTTTTATTTTGAGGGAGAACAACAGGGCAGGCAAGCTGTAAATCTTGGGAACCGTTTGAAGAAGAAAAGAAAACCCTTTTGTGAGCAGCCACATGGTGTAGAGGTTGGGTAGAAAGGGTGAAAAAACCCAAAGAACCAGGGGACACATGCCTGGGCTTTGGAAAAGAATCACTTTGGGGGCTGGAAAGATGGCTCTTTCAGAGGTCCAGAATTTAGTTCCCAGCACCTGCATCACAGTTTCCAATTGTCTGTCACTTCAGCTCCAGGGCCCTGATGCCTCAAATCTTCAGAGGCACCTGCACCCACATAATTAAAAATCTTGTTTAAAGGCTGGCCATGGCGCCACAGATCTTTATTCCAAGTATTTGGGAGGCAGAGGCAGGTGGATCTCTGTTTTGAGGTCAGCCTGGTCTAAAGAGAGTGCTAGACCAGGTTTACTAATTTCACTGCAAGCAGGGACTGACAACAGTTAACAAGACTGCTGGTTTGTCTTTGTTTTTCCTTTACGAGTAATGTGCATCAGGGGCATGCCTGGTACCCAGAGAGTGCCTTGGATCCCTTGGAACTGGAGTTAGGATGATTATGAGCCACTATGTGGGTAGTGGGAACAAAAGCCAGGTTCTCTGTAAGTGCTCTTAACCCTCTCCAGTCCTTTAAGTTTTATTGCTGTGTTTATGACTGCGTGTAGAAATCAGGGGACAACTTGGAGTGCTACTCTCCTTCCACACACGGTAAATAAAGCACAGGTATTAAGACTTGGTAGCAGAAGTTGTCCCGTCCCCGTCGGTTTTGAGAAACCTTCTAAGACAGCTCAAGCTGTCCTCAAATTTGAAGTAACATCCTGCCTCAGTGTCCTGGGATTAGATACACACCACTACTAGTACAAGAACATACATTTATAGGGCGGGTGTGGCCCACTCACCGTGACATGCCAAAAAAGCAGGATCTTTAACTTGGCTTTCCAGTGTGAATCTCATCAAGTTTGGTAAAACTGCGTTTTCCTGGGGGATGTCAGAACCCTGAAAACAATCCTCTGCTCTCAAAAACAACAAAAAACTAAGAACCAAAGACCTAAAGGAAATAAGTCGAAGTGGGTCTGGCAGAGTAAATAATCATGACCAGTCGAGTATACACCAATAGGAGCCTCGACTTGTTTTTCACTCACTGGTGGCTAATTTTCCGAGCCCAGGAACCCCAAAACATGCTTTGTATTCAGCAAAACTAGGTTCGAGCTGGGCGTGGTGCTGCACTCACGTAACCTCGGCTCTGAGGTGGGAGGATCGGCTTGATCTGCAAAACAAGCTCCAGGACTACCAGCGAGACTCTCGGGGAAATAACACCAAGCGACGACCAGCGAGTCACTTAAGAGAAAGCAAGTGCTCTGTGACCCTTAGGAGGCTGCCAACGAACGGGGTGAGGGAGGCCGAGCGTCCGCGCCCTGCGCCCTTCCCGAGTCTGACGGTGGGCAGACAACACTGAGGTCCGCACGCCAGGGGACGGCCTCGCCTCGCGCGCCACAGCAACTTCCGTCCTCAATGCCCCCAACGCCCTGGCGCAAGGCAGGCTGGGAGCTCGGGCCCGGCGGCCGCGCCGCGACCCCCTCGCACGTCAATGCGGGCGTTGTGGCGTCGTGGGTGAGTGACACATAGGGCACGCCTCTCTGCGTCTCCGAGCCCATCTCCACTCCGCCTCTGGGCGTCACACTCTGCCGGAGAGTCCCGCCTCTGTTCCCCAACCGCACCTCACAGTCCTGGGTGCTCACGATCCGCCTCCTACGGAAGCCGAAGCGCACAGTCAGAATCCGGAAGAAAAACAACCTGGAGGGAATAGTGCCGCTGTTACCGGCGACCTAGGGCTGCTCCGGCCCGCACTGGCTGGAGCGCGGAGACACGAGCCTACGGGGTCACCGCTTGGGAATGATGTCGGCTGCGTGTCCACGGAGGCCGAACGCTCCAAAAGGCTGTGTACTCAGGTGAGCAGGCAGTTGTAGGCCGGTTGGTTTCTGGCGGTTCGCTGTCTTCGATCCAGTCAGATTTGTGGGGCTAGGTACCGAACCACAGTGGGATCAAGAGGACAGGACTACAAGGCTGCCCTAGTTTGGACCCCCAGATTCTGCCAGGCCAGTGTTGATGGACTGTTAAACTTGATGCCCGCCCTAAACTTGGACTGCCGAATTGGTCACTGCAGATGCTTCCTAAGCAAGTGTCCAGTTGGTTTTTAGAGCACACAAACTACTAAGTGTCTAAGACATTCGTCCCTTCAGCTGTAGAATAGACGTTTTGTTCCTACTTCTCATCAGGAGTACATCATGGGGTCTTCTTGATCCGGTTATGATCTCTAGAAATCCGAAATCAGATTTAGATAAGATCCTTTAGAAGAGAAGCCTGGTCTCATGCTTGCTCTTTAACCACGAGGAACACCGCTAATCATCCAAGTTAGCGTAAATCATAGTGCATGGATTTGCTGCTAATGATCAAAACTGAGAACAGGGATAAGAAATGCCGAGTTTTATTCTTGATACACTTAGCTTAAGTGCCTGGGAATACAAGAAGCCGTTGAGTAAAAGGGTTACCTGCCTTAATCCTCTGTCGGACACCAGGGGGAGACCGTCCCTCAGCAGGCCTGAGAAGGTGGTTTTTGTATTTTGTTTATATTCACAGGGAGAGACAGGAAGTTGCTTTAAGCTAGCCAAGAAACGTTTTTTACAAGTCATGCTTCTTAGAACATGTACCTCTAAGAACAGGGTCTGGTGGACAGGAGATGTTACAGAACGACCTGCCCTTCCCTTCAGGATATTCAATATTCCTGGAATTCACAGGCTTCATCTCTGTAGAGTCTGAGCTCCTGCTTGCTCTGTCCTGGGAACAGTGTGGGCTTCTTGGAGCGTTGCTATAGCAACATGCTCACTCAAGGGCTCTGCAAGTCTTCGCTTTCCTGAACTTCTGATAGGATATCATGGTTTTTAGAGCTGCTCATTATTTCTCCTGATGCTCTGGGACTTGTAGGGAGCTGAGATTGGAATGTTATTCCCCAGTTGATGATGTTTCCCAATAGAGTAGACTGTTGAGATAGATAAGCCTGTTCCTTAGAAACTTGTAATTAGGTTCCCTGAAGGCCTTTGTAGAATCTGCTGTGTTTCAGGGATCTGTGAGATCGGAGTGAGAAAGCAAATGTGCTGCTTATTTTGTTCTTTTCTGAAATTTTTGATCTCGTAGCTCTGAGGCATGATTAGGTACAATCAACCACCAATGCCTTCTTGGTGCTCTTAGGAAGCTATAGGTTGAGGAGCAGGAGGACAAAGTTGCTGGCTGAGCCACAGAAGATCGATGAGATGTAGATAGCTGGAAGAGTTAATGCGTTAACAAATTTCTGGCTATCCAACTCATCATTTGTTTCTTTGCCTGGCCAAAGCTCCTTTTGTGTTCCCCTTGGCAGCTCTGTGTCAGGTGCTGCTGGGGTATGGGCAGTTGTGAACCTGCGTAGAGGAGCCAGTTCAAAGGAAGAGATTCCTGATTCAGGGATAAAAGGGAAGGTGAAGACTTTATAGTCCATTGCCCCTTTCCCCCTTTTCCTACCACAAGATACAGAAACAAACTGGGCATGGTGGCACACAACTTTAATCCCAGAATTTAGGCAGCAGAGGAAGGCTGATCCCCCATCCCCCCCCCACACACCGTGAGCTCCAGGCAAGCCTGATCTGCATAAGGAGGCCAGGGCTGCATAGTGGGACTCTGTTTCAAAAACAACAATCTAGCAAACATGCAGACACATTTCCCATGATCACTGCCGTGGAAGCCATTAACAGCCTAGGTCCCTGCCCAATCCTTGGCCTCCATTCTCTATGACTTTCTTTAATATCTTTTCCACAGTATACATGTTCTGACATGGAATGTGGCCTCAGCAGCCCCCACTGTGGACCTCAGTGACCTACTTCAACTGAACAACCAAGACCTGAATCTGGACATGTATATCATTGGGTAGGTATCTGAAGGGCTCCTCGTCCTGTGCCCCTGTGGAGGATGCTGTAACCTGTCCTCCCTTCATTTTGGAGTCTGGAGGTGAGGCGCTTTCATTCTTTCTGGGCCTAGCCTCATGTTTCTTGTCCTGGGTCAGCAATGGTCAGCAACAGCCACACAGCTAGGGAAGGGAGGAATCGTGGCCATCAGAACCTGGGTCTGAACGTCTGATAAGGCTGTACCCAATGTGTCTTTGGGAGAAGCAGTATCCTCCAGGCCAGGGCATGAGCCTCTGATGTTGAATGGTCAGTTTGCAGGAAGTGAATTCTGGACTCATAAGCCTTCTTTCTGACGCTGCTTTTGAAGACCCATGGAGCAGTTTCTTCATGGATGTGCTTTCCCGCCTGAACTTTGTCAAGGTGAGTTAAAAGTTCATGAGCCATAGAGGACTGTGTGTCCCCTTCTCTGACCCCCAGTCGCTTGTCTGGTGTGTTCCTCTTTCACTTAGCTTTTCCTGCTTTTTCCCATTCATTAAAAGGTCGAAACCTCACTCTGCACTCGGCTGCCTAGAACTTCTGTCTGCCTCGTGCCCCCGTCTGAGCTGTGACTCCAGGGATAGTTTCACACCTAGATATCTGTCACCCCGGGAGAGTTCCTAGTGGAGACGCAACAAGGCTTATTAAGATCTCAGTGCCCACTCCTGTCCCAACCTCCAGTCTCTGCATGCTGCCCAGCAGGAAATCTCCGAGTGTAGTACTTGCTACAGTTTGGGGTTAGACTGTGTAAATAAGCTCCTGGTGTGTGTTGTTTTACGATCCTAACTCTTGAAATAGAAATACTTTACAGATAAACCCAAGGCTCAGAAATCACATGGGCTCTCTGGGATCTGAATCTAGATCTTTCAAACCTCGGAACTTGTGATCTAAAGTGTCGTATTCTACTGCTGTACTAGAGTATGCTAAGTCTGGCAGGAAATCCCAAAGCTAACCTACTGATATCACAGGCGACATGAATATCAAGTTGGGAGAGGGGAAGACAGGTGTAGCGGAAAGTACTTCTTAATCTAAGGGACCAGTTATATCATAGTATAATGATGGGGAGGCTTTAGGTCACTGGTTTATTTCTGCCCTGCACCCACAATGAATGCACAAACACCCATCCAGAGTCCCCAGTTCCCAGCTGCTTGGAAACACTAGAATTCTCTCCGTTCCTTTTCTAGGATGAGTTTTATTCTTCAGTATAAATTCTATTACCTAGTTTGCTCAGGGATGATTGAGCAAGAGCTGTGTGGCCCTCTGAGGAGGAGAGATACAAGACTAGGTGATGCCAGCCCCAGAACCCCTTTCCCCCTGCTCCCCCCCACCCCCAACCCAAACTAACTGAGAAGACTCTCCTAGGAGATTTGGAGCTACTTCCTCATGGAGGGAAAAGCCTCCTCTCTCAGTGCTCATTTCTTCCCAAGACTTCATGAGTCCTCACGCCTTGACTAATTGGCAAGGGATTGGTAGGGTGGAATGGAGCCAAGGAAATTAGCTCAGCTTGTGGCAGGGGCACAACCCATTCTACTCATGTGGCCTCCTAAAATTGAGACCTAGCATGAGGTCTAAAACCCAAAGCCGATGCTTCTCCTTCCCTTGGCCAACCTGGACTTGAAAACCCTGTATACAGCCAGTCCCTGGTAGGAATTTACTGGCGGCTGTGTGTTGAGAACTCAGGGAGCCCTCTTTGCTGCCCTGTGTCTAGTTGCCTCCTGCCAGCTCCTTTAGCTCCTCCTACTTAGTTTCTTCCCACTGAAACTTTCCCTGAAAGGCTCTGGCTTTTCCGTACAACCCCACCCAATCTCCCAGTCTCAGCAGGTCCTGCCCTCACTCCCTCCTATTTCCCCGGCTTCCTGCTGCTCTCTCATAAAGTGAACTAGACTTTGTGTTGAGGCCCAGCGGCCCAAACCTGCTCTGTTAGTTAGAAGTAAATGCACATTTTCTCCTGAATCTTGGTTTCTTGCTTTCTGTCCTGACCCAGGATTTGGTTCCTCATAGTATAGTCCTGCTTAGACTTCTGTTTCTATAGATAGTTGTGAATGGGGAAAAATAGAAAACTTGGAATGTAGTCAGTGGGAAAGCACATATGCTAGGCCAGAGATTCGTTTCTTGTTACAAAAAATGAAGACTTAGGGTGGAGGGTAGGTTAGTATATATGTTTGTAGCAGCCTCAGAGGACTCAGACTCCCAGACCTCCTTTGTTCAGTACTGACTTTGGGGTTCCCCCTACTTTGATTCTACTGCTGTACTAGGGCCACTCCTGGACTGTGGGATCAAGTTTCATAATTCCTGGAAGGCCCCAGTATAGTTCTCCACCCGGAGATTTCCTCCTTGGCCTTTGCACCTCATGCTCCGGAAACAGCTACTGGAGTGGTGGGTGTACACAGTCCAGGCCTGAGAGGCAGGGTCATTAGGGATGGCCTCTTCCCACCCCACCTCTACAGCTAGCAATAGTAGACATTTTGGCAATCCCGAAACAGTCTTCCTAGATCCCCTGCCTCCCAAAATCTCAGCCATACATTAGCAAGCCAGGACCAGTGATTCCTGACAGCTGCGGGAAAGCTTGAGCCGCTCCGTGGGTGTTAGGTGCTTTCCCCAGCTCTGGAGCCTGTCCTCAGTACTTGGTTGCATCCCGTGTACATTGCCTTCACGGACATTGAACCTCAGACCCTGAAGTTATTTATTTATTCATGTTTCTGCAGCCGTGTCTCCTGTTTCCCAGACTAACCTTAAACTCTTGATCCTCCTGCCTCCACTTCCTGAGTGCTAGGATTACAGCATATGCCATCATGCCTAACTTTCCAGTTATGTGTAACACACACACATACACACACATACATACACACCATCACTTTCATGGTGATTTTTTTTTTAATATTTATTTATTTATTTTGTATACAATATTCTGTCTACATGTAAGCTTGCAGNGACCTTTGGAAGAGCAGGCAATGCTCTTAACCATTGAGCCATTTCTCCAGCCCCATGGTGATTTTTTGCTGGACTAGGACATGTATAGAAAAATATTCAGATGGTTACTGAGCATGTATCAGGCACTGAAATTGGTCCTCAGTATTGTGGGGGGAAAAGGAAGAAAAGTGAATGGGCACAGTAAGTGTGTCAATGGATTTTAGTATTTGAGTTACCATCAGCCAACTCAAGATTCAAAACAGCACTCTAAAAGCTTCTCTCTTGTTCTTGCTTACGTTTAAGAATCCCCATGCTGCTGAGTGGTGGTACCAGACGCCTTTAACCCCAATGTTTGGGAGGCAGACGCAGGCAGATCTCTGAGTTTGAGGCCAGCCTGGTCTACAGAGCTAGTTCTAGGACAGCCAGGACAACACAGAGAGACCCTATATCAAAAATAGAATCCCTAAGCAAAAATGGGTATGGGGCCACATACCTGTAATTCCAGCACTCGAGGCCTTGCAGGATGATTGTCGGTTCTAGGTATACCTAGGATATGTATCAAGACCCTGTCTCAAAAAAGGCAGTGGGGTGAAGAGAGAGCTCAGTACTTAGAGCACATGTTGCAGTAGCCTCGAGAGCTGAGTTCAGATCCCAGTCCACATGAAAAGCCAGGCATGGTCATATTGACTCTAGCGCTATGAGGGAATGGACAGAGGAGGATCACTGGGCTTGCTGGTCACTAACCCAACTCCACGTTCAGTGAGGGATTTTGTCCCAAAGGAATAAGGTGGAAATCGACAGAGCAGCAACCCGGTAACCTCTGCAGTGTTCACCTGAATACAGATGCAAGCACTCAATTATCACTGAGCCAACAAATAATATCTTTATAGCGTATATGACATTATATTATTCCTGCTTCATCCACGAGAAGAGGCTGAGGTGTGGAGTGTACAGAGGATCTTAGGACAGCCCATGTGAGATGAGCACCAGCTGCGCACAGGCTGGGCTGGAAGAGTCACCTTTCTAGTGGCAGGCCCCCTCGGAAGCCTCTTCCTTTTCCTCAATCCCCAGGACCAGAAGCAGAAACCAAAGCCATAGATTCCAGAATGCACTGTTGGGCAGCTGAGAGAAAAAAAGGAAAAAGTGAAATTCAGACTCAAACTGGGCTCCATAGACTCTTGGGCAGGGCTTTGCATGTGATTCCTGACTCTTCTAAAAGCCCTGGTCAAGCTTAGAAGGTATACAATTGACCTTTGCAGTTTAATGAATGACCTTTGCCCTCTGCTGCAGATCTCCCAAGTCCGCATGCAGGGGCTTCTCTTACTGGTCTTTGCCAAGTATCAGCATTTGCCCTACATCCAGATCATCTCTACAAGATCCACCCCAACTGGCCTCTACGGGTACTGGGTAAGGACTGAGCTCTCAGACTTGAGCTGACAAGGACTGGATGCTTTGGAGCTAAGCAAAACAGGGGCAATGAACTGAGTCTGGGTATTCTAGGACCCTGCATACCTGCTCCCATACTCCACCCCAAAGCCTGCCATCCCAGCAGGGCTTGGATATTCCAGAAATCCTAGATTGGAATACTGGGCTTTGTGCATGGAAGAATTAGCTGAGAAGCTCAGTGTCTATGGCTAAGATCCTGGGGGAGGTAAGACTGGCTCCCCTCAGACCTAGGATTGGAAAAGAGGGGTGTGTATACAATCCAGAGTCTCTCCCCACCCTTCTTCCCACACGTCCTACCAGGGGAACAAAGGGGGCGTCAACATCTGCCTGAAGCTATATGGCTACTATGTCAGCATCGTCAACTGCCACCTGCCTCCCCATATGTCCAACAATGATCAGCGGCTGGAGCACTTCGACCGAATCTTGGAGAGTCAGACTTTTGAGGGATATAATATCCCCAACATCCTGGACCATGAGTGAGCCTGAAGCTGCAAACTGTCACCCCTGTCCTCCCCCACGCCAGCCCAGGCTAGCATTGACTGCTGAGCCTACTTCGCTGCCAGTCAGTAGTGCTCCATCTCCCAGCCCCTGCCAACCCCTTTCCTGATGTCCCATCTGCTGTACCACCCAGTTATGGCCGCCTGATGTCTACCTTCCTCTGGCCTTTTTGTCCTCCCTAGAAACCCTGGATATTTGTAAACATCCTAGGTCAAGACCCTTGTGGTTCTTAAGTTTTCCACAGGGGTTGTTTCTCAGCTTGTCCAGGTAGCCAGTTGGGGAACAGGGCTAGAGCCTGCTCTGTATTTGCCATATGCTTATCTGGGCAAGTCCTTTAACTTAAATTATAGCATTGGCACCAAGGACTGTCCTGCTGGACCCATGCATACCCTGCTTTCATCTGCTACTGTCCTAGAGTCTAGCTTCTCACTTGTCCTCTCAGCTTTTTCTTCCCCAGCCGCCCTTGTGCTCAGCAGACCCATGGCTCTTCACTGACCTCACCACAAACCTCAGGCTACCCTCCTTTTTTTCCTGAAGCCTCATTCTGTGGTTTGGAGACATGAACTTTCGCATTGAGGACTTTGGGTTGCTCTTTGTTCAGGAGTGTGTAGCAAAGCAGTACTACCACGAGCTGTTGAAGAAGGACCAGGTATCAAGTGAGCAGAGGGTCTGGGGTGTGTGTGTGTGTGTGTGTGTGTGTGTGTGTGTGTGTGTGTGTGT
>LOJH01002111.1:26527-38614 GCA_001685095.1 Ellobius talpinus
GAGAGAGAGAGAGAGAGAGAGAGAGAGAGAGAGAGAGAGAGAGAGAGCACAGAGTCTGGGCTGTGTGTGTGTGATCTGAACCTGTCATGGAGGTCTGTGAAATGTTCAGAGACCAGCAGTGCTCCAGTTATCTGGAATCTGTTCTCCTTTCTCTCTGGGTGGGAAGAGTCCAGCAAGGTTATGCATGTGGAGGTGTGGGGCAGCCATACTGTCAGTACTGATCTTGACTTAGAGAAACCATTGGCATTCTCAAGCATAGGGAGCCAGGCTGGGCATTGGCAGCTCACACCTGTGATCTCAGCCCTGAGGAGACATCAGACAAGGGGATTGTCATGGTTTTGATTCCACCTTGGCTACACGAGTTCCAGCCAAGTCTAAATTACAGTGTGAAATGCTAAATGCTAACATCTCCCTAAAAACAAGGCATGGGAGGGGGTCCAGATTAGCATTGGCCAGTGCTGATCTTATAACATGCATCAGCCTGCTTGTATCCCTGTTGCCTCTCCTGTCCCCAACAAGGCTACCTCTGGAGGATAATATACCACCCCTTTGAGGGCCTTGGCTTTTTTATGTCCTCTGACACAAGCCTTCTAGTGACCTCCAGTTGGAAATCAAGGTCTGCTCTCCATAGAGGAAGGATAGACAGAAAATGGCAAACATCTGTCTCCACTAGTCCTGTAAAGCCACATTTTCAGAAGATTACTGAGACTGCTGAAGCAGTGACAAAGAGAGGGTGGTGCTGACCTATTGCATCAGGACTGGGAAGATGGAGACTGTGTCTTTATCCACAGCTATACATTGCCAAGAGACATGACCCACTGCTCCGGGAGTTCCAGGAAGGTGCCCTGCTCTTCCCACCCACCTACAAGTTTGACAGGCACTCCAACAACTATGACACAAGGTGAGGAAGAATTGGTGCCCAGGAGGCCAGCCAGCCCTGGGAGCAGGGTGGAGGTCAGGGTGTGCCACAAAACAGAGGTATCAGGGAAGCAGGAATAGACCCAGCCATCAACTCAGGAGTGGAACCTCCTGCCCTTCCCTGAGGCACTGGCTGTGGGAGCTTCCCAGATTGGTCTGAGAGTGGAAGAGAAGGCTGCTGTTGGGTAGAAGGTTATTGAAGGGGAAGGTGTAGACAAGAGCAGACAAAGCCCTAACTTAGAAGGGAAGGCACCAGAGCATTCAGGGACCCCTTGCCTCTGTTCTGTAGAGCCTTCTAGTCCCCCACACAGGAGTACAAAAGGTTACCTAAGATGCTTATTCACATTAAGTTTCCCTGTCCCAGATTCTGAGTGGGTCAGACACTATGTGAGGAGATGAAAAATAGTGGAAAATTAGATATGGTTTTTGCACAGTTGTAATACTTGCACTTGTGAGGTGCAGGCTAGGTCACCCTTGCAAGTTCGAAGCCAACCAGGGCTACATGAAGCCCTGTCTTAAAAAACCATTCACCCAGAGCTGGAGAGCTGGCTCAGTGGTTAGGAGCACTGGCTTCTCTTCCAGAAGACCAAGGTTCAATTCCCAGCACCCACAGGGCAGTCTCTAACTCCAGTTCTAGGGGATCCAACACCCCACGCAGATATATGTGCAGGCAGAACACCTTGAATAAAAATAAATAGCCGGGAGGTGGTGGCACACGCCTTTAATCCCAGCACTTGGGAGGTAGAGGCAGGTGAATCTCAGTGAGTTCAAGGCTAGCCTGGTCTACAAAGCAAGTTCCAAAACAGCCAGGATGGTTACACAGAGAACCCCTGTCTCGAAGAAACAAAACAAACAAACTAATGAAACAACAACAAAAGCCACCCACCCAAAGGAAAGAAAGGAAGGAAAAAGTGAAGTTGCCAGCAAACAAACCCAGAGGAAGTACACTCAGCTGCTCCTCAGGCTGCTGTCCTCAGCCACAAGGTTCATCAAATGGGCATGAGCAGTATACACAACTCATGGGGTTTGGAGCTGGCTGAGACCTTGCATATGCCTAGCCCAGGACCTGGTATCCATTGTACATGGGTGGTATCTGTGATGATTATTTAGATTGTTCTCTTCAGGTGGGGTGGTAGTCTTTCTGAAAAACTTTCTAAGAAGCTAAGGAAGAGCCAGGTCACTACCAAACCTAAGGCTCAAATGGAGAGCAAGAACAGCTCTGGCAGCAGGTTCCTGACCAGGTTAGGACACAGATTATCAGAGAGGGAGACACCAGTAAAGTGGCCCAGACCCCTGGTAGTAAAAAGGGAAATAGGTGTCTCCACAGCAGGCCAGGGCAAAAGGTAGCTATAGGCTTCATGTATGCAAATATTTGACAGCCTAAATGTCCTTACAAGGAAATGGGGAAAGGGTGCACCATTTCAAGAATATGGAACAGGGCAGGGCTATGGCTAGGACAGTCTACACAATTAGAGGCAGTGCACTCCAGAGACAGAGCAGCCTGTCAACAGCGTAGGCTGGAAAGCAGGTAAGAGGACAAGCTGTGGCTGGCTGATGAGATGGCAGCTGCAGGGAGACTCTGGTCTCTACAGCTATTCATTGAACTTGAGCCTCAAGAACTGACTGGGGCCTTGGAGGCCAGCACCTCAAGACCTCAGTGTGAACTGGACCTGTAACTCAGTGGTAGAAGAGTTGGCTAGCACCTGAAAGGCCTTGGGTTCAATCCTTAACAAGTAGGGTGTAATTCCCCCCGTTCATAAGGGAGTGCCTACCAGCAAACTGGAAGTGTAGCTGAGTCTGGGCTGGAGCTGGCAAGATCTGACAAGGTGGTTAGTACAGGCCCTCAGGTGGCTTAGCTAATGGGTGAGCTGGGCTCAGATCTGATTCTCTTGACTTGGTAGTGCTTTTTCACCTGTAGTACTTCATTTCAGCGTAGGGCTAGGTCTGTAGCTCTGGTGTAATGCTGGCTAGCATGTATAAAGCCCTGGGTTGTCAGCAGAACACCCAGTTCATAGCCAGTCTTTCCAGCAGGAGCAAAAGGGGAGAATCAAGACAAACAAAGACACTAAAGAGGAGGCAGATGCTTATTGCTGTATACTAGTAAATTGTGACCGACATAGAGCTCTTACCGTGTCCCAGGCACTGTGCAAAAAGGCTTGCATCACTTCATTCTTCACATGTGCTCATTAGGCAGGCAGGCAGGGCTGATACTGACTTTGTATCAAAAAGGAGGGCTGGTAAGATGGCTCAGTGTATAAAAGTGCTTGCCATTCAATGACCTGAGTTCAGTCTCTAGAACCCACAAGTTGTCTTCTGACTTCCATGTATGCCATGGCAAGTATATATACTACTAATAAGTAAATTTATTTATTTTTATTATTATCTATTATTATTATTATTTTGGTATTTTGAGACAGGATTTCTCTGTATAACAGTCCTACATGTCCTGAAACTCACTTTGTTGACCAGACTGGCCTTGAATTCACAGAGATCCACCTGCCTCTTGTCTCCTGAGTGCTGGGATTAAAGGCATGCACCACTTTCGTGATCCGGTGGTAGCCTGGACCACGTTGGGCGCCATTATGTCAGGGTGCACTCCCCAGCCCAAACCCTAAATTATCTCTGTGGACCATCATGGAGGTGTGGGGATAAAGACACAACTCACATGGCTTTATCGGGAGGGAGATTCTTAGTGATCCCTCGTGAAATCCTGAGTTCACATCCTGAAAAATTTTCTCTCATTTATTCTCCAAACAGCCTTTATGCCAAAATGTAAACTGAGGGGGAAATTCATTAGAATTCTGTTTCCTAGATAACCAGGTAAATGCTTAATCATGTCTACACCTTTGAACACACCTTTTTATGTCCATTTTTTCACATCTTTTTATCTTTTTGCTCTGTATGTTAGCTCTGACACATAGGCTGAATTAGCATCTCTATTCAGGCATCCTCCACATTACAAAAAGGAGCATAACAACAGCCTGACCCTTTGTTAGGGTAGCAACAACCCGTCTGGAAGGCTACAGGACCACCTCAGGTACTAACTATGGCTTGAGAGCCTGGCTGCCATACCATATAAAAACATGGACCTACATACCACCAACAACCACCAGGCTAATAATAAGTAAATTTAAATAAGGAGAATGGATTTCAGGTATTTCTAAACCAGGTAGTAAGAAGCTTTGCGATTTAGGAAGAATCTGAACTCTGGACTGCCTGATGCAGAGCTATGAATTTTCGGTGGTGCTTAGAGCCCATAAAAAGATGTCTAGGCAGGAACAGTGATTGATTGAAATACTCCTGTTTAGGGCCAGTGATAGCTGTTACTTCCTGTGGTGGACATTGCTGAACCCATCTGGAGAACAGTTGAGACATTGTAAGTGCTAGGGGGCTCTAGTGCCCCGGATTACACTAAGCCTTGTATGTGCTATGTAATCCCAGGACTCAGGAGATGACTCGGTTGGTGAAGTGCCTGCTGTGTAAACATAAGGACAGAAGTTTAGATTCTCAGCACCCATTTTAAAGTCTATACTTGTAAGCCCAGGGATGGGGTTGCAAGAGACAACCAATACTCTGGAACTCATTGATCAGCCAGACTACTATCAGACAAATGGTAACTGCCAGATTCAATAAGAGATCCTGCCTCAAAAAAGAGGACGGAAGCTGGGCAGTGGTGGTGCATGCCTTAAGTCCAGTACTTGGGAGGCAGAGGCAGTCAGATCTCTGAGCTTGAGGCCAACTTGGTCTACAGAGTGAGTTCCAGGACAACCAGGGCTACACAGAAAAACCTTGTCTCAAAAAACAAAAACAAAAAACATGATGGAAAGCAATGAAAAGAGAGACCAATTTCTGGCCTCTGCACACATCACACACTCACATAAAAACCTAAATACACCACACATACATGCACATACATACACACAAATATATAATCCCAGCCACTTGAGAGGCAGAAGCATAAGGATTATGTCTTCTGAGCTACATAATGGAATTTTCTCTCAAAAAACAAAGGGCAGGAGATCTAGCCTAGTGGTAGGACCTTTATGTGTTTGGTACCTAACACTGCCAAACAAAAGAAACCTGTAGTGAACCATTTCTGTCCTTGTGATACCCAGCACGGAACCTGGATCTAATTTATGTTCATCCCAGGTAGAAAGACAGTGCCTAGCTTATGTTTGAATCAGGAGCCTGAGAAGAATATACAAGCCAGTCTAGCAAAGGGACCCACCAATGGCAGGGAGGCCAAATAGTCATAATTAGCTTGGTTAGGAGTCAGCCAATACATTTCTAGAACTTGAAGTGCCAAAGGAAGCTGGCAGCCAGAGACAGGAAGGGTCAATTATACTTGTCAAGGAGAGGTGGGTTTGTTTGTTTTTGCAGCGATAGGGTAATCCTAGAGCCCCACGTATACTAGGTGAGTGTTCTGCCTCTGAGCTATATACACCTCAGTCCCTAGGAAAGTATACTGAAGGAGGCAACAATGTTGGCAGAGAGGAGAGGGACAGGCCTTCTAAGTCCATCCCTAGCACTGGTGAGTGGCACCTTGGGAGCAAGACCCTAGCCTGGGTAGCTGTCCTAAGTGACTGTAGGTGACTTATGTGTCTGTCTAGCTTTACAAAGTGACTGTGAATGATTTGTGTACAGAGCATAGAATACAGCTTTCATCAGCTGTGCGGTGTCCCTGAGCCAAGATGTAATGAGAAACGAGGTCAGCTCCATTACAGGGGAGGGTGGAGGGGCTGAGAGCAGGGCGGGAAATCCTGTTAGAGTCAGGGATTTTGCTGGGTCTTGTTACAGTCAGTAATCATGGATACAGATTGGCTATAGAGCAGAGGGTATTCTGATCAAAGCTAGTCAAGACTGTGTCATGGGCACTTTAAGTGCATGACCAGTTAACCATGCTCCAGGGTCCAGTGAAGCACTTAAAGCTGTCCATAGGGAGCTGAAGTGAAGTGCTCTCACACACAGAAACTGAGCAGACTACTGGGCCATAGCTACTCTGTCTGGGTCAGTAGACTGGCTCTGTGGTTGGCGTGTTGTTTTGTTTTTAGAATCTTTAGAGAATCTTGCAGAGTCTTGTCACTTTAGTTTTCTGAACGTGAAGTCATGTTCATTCATTTGAGAAAGTTATACTCAAACTATTCATCCAGAAAACCGTAGTGAGGTTGATCTACGCTGTAGGAGCATTCTGGCTTCTCTGAAAGGAGTTAGCATGTTCACAGAGGTGAGGGACAGAATGGAGCACAGTGAAGGCACACAGACTTTGTAGTCAGCAGGTCTGGGCAAGCATCCTGTTTCCACCACAACAGAGTAGCCTCTCTCAGCTTTAGAAAAATGTGACTTGTAGGACAGGACCCTGGGGCTGGAGAGATGGCTCAGAGACTCACAACACTTGTTACACTTGCAGAGGACCCAGGTTCAGTTCCCAGCACTCACATGGCCCTTCAGCACTGTCTGCTACTCCAGTGTCACAGCATGTGACATAAAAATACACACAGGCAGCACCCATCCAATAAAAAAAATGAATAAGTCTGTTTTAAAGATGAAAGACAGGGCTGGAGAGATGGCTCAGTGGTTAAGAGCATTGCCTTTTGTTTCTTGTCTTGTTTGTCAAAGGAGCTCAGGGAACGGGGGGGTGTGTGGCTCAGTGATAGTTATCTACTGCATGCTCTGGGTTCTGTGCTGGATGGAAAAAACAGTCTCATTGATTTTGTTTGGTTAGTTGATTTTTATTTTGAGATAGGGTCTCACTGTATAGCTCCTGCTGGCCTGGAATTTATGTAGAGCAACCTGGCCTTGAATTTACAGAGATCTACCTACCTCTGCAAGGATTTGTTTGTTTGTTTGTTTGTATTTGTTTTTGTTTTTCAAGACAGGGATTCTCTGTAGTTTTGGAGCCTGTCCTGGAATTAGCTCTTGTAGAGCAGGCTGGCCTCGATCTCACAGAGATCCGCCTGCCTCTGCCCCGAGTGCTGTGATTAAAGGCGTGCGCCACCACCGCCTGCTGACACTGCTTCTTAATCTTGCTTAGTTTACCTGACAGATGGTAAGCCTTGGTGGAAAAGATGAACAATGCAGATCTTAAAAGATAAGAAGAAGGGCTGCCTGAGTACTGAGGAGAAAGGAGGCAGACTTTGGTTCAGGATTGAGGATAATCACATGACAGAAGGTCTGGGCTTGTTGTTGTTGAGTTTTTTTGGGTTTTTTTTTTGTAATGGTTTGTTTTTATTTCTTCTGTGCATTGTTATTTTGCCTGCCTGCATGTCTGTGTGAGAGTGTTGGATCCCCTGGAACTGGAGTTACAGACAGTTGTGAGCTACTATGTGGGTGCTAGGAATTGAACCTGGGTCCTCTGGAAGAACACGCAGTGCTCTTAACTGTTAAGCCATCTGTCTAGCCCCAGGTCTGAATTCTTAACCATCTCAGAGAGTTGGAGAGAAGCTGTCCTTTGAAGGAGAAGTGCATTTGTGTGACTCTTATCAAGTTGTAAGCCTTGCTGGGCACCTCATGTTCATGATGACCAAGGAGAGATTGGTTTTCCGGTGATCCCAACACTGGGGGTGGAGGGCAAAGGTAAGTGGATAGTTTGTGAGTTTGAGGATATCCTGGCCCACAGTGAGTCCCAGGCTGTGCAGGGGTCCATAGCAGGACCCTGATTCTGAACAAACAACAGAAAGCCGGAGGAGTAAGTCTGGAAACAGCCTTAGGAGCTGATGGGCAGAAGGTGGTTTAGCCAGAGTTTCCACTTTTGGACTACTCCTTGATGCCTCAGCTTCTTTGAAGTAAGTGCTGTTATCATCCCATCTTAAAGTTCAAGAAACTGAGCTGTAGAGAGGTGGCATCACTCACCTGAGGGCATAGCGCCCAGTCAGTAGAGCAGAACCTTCCTCCGGGGGGCTTCTGATTCCAGAGTCAGTTCACCATGGTATCATCCTCCCTTGTTGAAAGATGTGCTGGTACGTAAGTGACAGTAGTCCACTGTATATAGTCAGAAAAAAAAAACAGGACTGAAGGAAGCAGGAGACAAACTATTTGTTTTCTTTTTTTTTTGGTTTTTTGAGACAGGGTTTCTGGAACTAGCTCTCGGAGACCAGGCTGGCCTCAAACTCACAGATCCTCCTGCCTCTACCTCCCAAGTGCTGGGATTAAAGGCGTGCGCCACCACCACCCAGCTTGTTTTTGTGGGGTTTTTGGTTTTGTTTTGTTTTTGTTTTCTTTTGGTTTTTCAAGACAGGGTTTCTCTGTGTAATAGCCCTGGCTGTCCTGGAACTCACTTTACAGACCAGGCTGGCCTCAAACTCACAGACATCTGCCTGCCTCTACTTCCCGAGTACTGGGATTAAAGGCGTGCGCCACCACCGACTGACGAGACAAACTATTTCAGAATGAGTGGGACATAGGAGACTGCACATTAAAACTGGAGGCATTTTTTTGTTCATTGTGCTCTATTTTTAATTGTTCTATATTTTTCTTACATTAATTTATTGTGTGTGTACACACGTGGGGATCAGAGAACAGCTTTCAGAAGTTGGTTCTCCTCTATCATGGGTTCAGGGATCAAACTCACATCTTTAGGCTTGGCGGCAGGTGTCCTTACCCTCTGAGCCATATTGGCAGCCCTGGTTTTGTTTTCTTGAGACAGGGTCTCGCGTAACCCAGGCTAACCCTCAAACTCACTTTATCATTTTATTGTAGAGGCTGATTTTTGTTTTGTTTTGTTTTTTGAGACAGGGTTTCTCTAACTTTGGAGCCGGTTGTCCTGGAACTTGCTCTGTAGAACAGGCTGGCCTCGAACTCAAAGACAGCTGCCTGCCTCTGCCTTCCGAATGCTGGAATTAAAAGCACGTGCCACCTCGCCAGGCCATAGAGACTGACCCTGAACTCCTAATCCTCCTGCCCACATCCCAACTGCTGGGATTACAGATGTGAGCCACCAGACCCATCTTGTTTGTGTTTTTGAGATAGCATCTCATGCTACAGCCCAGGCTGTTGTGAATTCAGAGACAAATCATTCTGCCTTCCCCTGCCTCTTGAATGTGGATATGTGCTGCCATGCCTATCTCTGGATGGACATTTTTGAGGAAAAAGGTTGAGTTTGTGGTTTTATAGTTAGGAGACTGATGAACATTTAGGGCCAGACTCTGAAACTGAAGTTTGATTGCTAAAGCTATCCAGAAGATGCAAGAAGCCAAGCCTGAACACTAGAGGCATACACTAGCTGATATTCTTCCAGGGAAACAAAGTCACAGGGTAGAATATTGAGGAAATACTGGTGTTAAATGCTTTGGAAGCAGGATTAAGATGTTAGGGACAGCTTTATGATGATGTACTTCACCTCTCCCTGGTGAAGGGTGTTCTAGCCAGCAGAGACTTGAGAGGAGCAACAATAGAATAAGTCTGTACATCAGGTGGGACAGTCAGCCTTCTGAATCCCTTGGAACCCTACTCAAGGACTTGTATTAGAGGCAGTGAAACCCTCTAAAGATTTTAAGTAGAGAATAGTCAGATGAGGTTTTACTACTGTGGGGGAAGGGGGTCCTCTGCTGGAGAGGAACTCAGAGGTAACAGCTCTCCTCCCTCCAAGGCCCTCCACCCACACAGGACCCTGACCACCCTCCTGTCCCTGTTTGTTGGATGAGTAGTGAATGACCAACCCAGAAGCTGGCTAGTGGAGCTGAACAGGGTCAGAGGCTCGCCTAACTAGTGACAGAAATCACTGGAGGAAGAAAGCCTTTTTTTGTTTGTTTGGTTTTGGTTTTTCGAGACAGGGTTTCTCTGTAGCTTTGGAGCCTGTCCTGGAACTAGCTCTTAAAGCCCAGGCTGGTCTCGAACTCACAGAGAGCCTCCTGCCTCTGCCTCCCAAGTGCTGGGATTAAAGGTATGTACCACTAGCCATGGGTGCATGGCTAGAAAGCGGTTTGTTTGTTTTAAATTTGAGGTTTGTTATCTGTTATTGCTTACATTTTTTTGCTTGGGTTTTTGTATTTGTGTACATGTATGGAGGTGCACTTGCCCACTGCCCATGCATGAGTCTGTGGAGGCCAGAGGCCAGCATCAATGTCTTCATCACTCTATACTTTTTTAAAATTTTGATTTATTAATTTTTATTTTATGTGTAGGTTTTTATTTGTTTTTGTTTTTTGAGACAGGGTTTCTCTGTGTAACAGTCCTGACTGTCCTGGAACTTGCTTTATAGACCCAACTTGCATTGTAGACCAGGCTGACCTCAAACTCACAGAGATCCGTCTGCCTCTCCCCGCCCCCCCAGTGCTGGGATTAAAGATGTGTGTCACCACCGCACAGCTTTATGTGTGTTTTGCCTGCACTACATGCATACCTGGTATCCACATACATCAAAAGAGGGCATCAGATCCCCTGGAATTGGAGTTATAGATAATTGTAAACAACCACATGGGTGCTGGGTATTGAACCCAGGTCCTCTGAAATAACAGCCTGTGGTAACCACTGAGCCATCTCTCCAGTGCTCACCTCCCTTTTTGAGACAGGCACTCAATCTTAGTTAACACTGGCTTGGAAGTTTATGTAGCCCAAACTGACCTCAAGTGATCCTCCTGCCTTAGCCAGCTGAGTGCCAGGATTATAGGCATGAGCCACCATGCCTGACTCTTTGAGTTGACTTTCTGGGGAGAAAGAGAGAGAATGAACATGAATGTGTGTAGGTCAGACGTCTGTGTCTGCTGTCTTCTTCAGTTGATTTTTACGTTTTTTAAAATTTAGCCGGGCGGTGATGGCGCATGCCTTTAATTCCAGCACTTGGGAGTCAGAGGCTAGTTCTAGGACAGGCTCCAAAGCTACAGAGAAACCCTGTCTCGAAAGAACCCCCCAAAAAAGTTTTTTAAACATTTTTTAGTGTTTAAACATTTTATATTTTTAGTGTATGTTGGGGATGCACTTGCAATGGCAAAAAGCACAGCTCCTGAGAATTGGTTCTCACTTTTTTTTTTGAGACAGGGTTTCTTTGTGTACAGTCCTGGAACTCGCTCTGTAGTCCAGGCTGGCCTTGAACTTACAGAGCTCTGCCTGTCTCTGCCTCCCAAGTGCTGGGATTAAAGGCATGAGCCACCACCCACTTTTGCCTTCTACCCTGTGGGTTCTGAGGGTCACACTGAGGCTGTCGGGCTTGGTGACAAATAGTTTTACTTCCTGGTATTTTCTTTTTTATATGAGTCTCTTTTTATAGCCCTGGCTGTCCTAGAACTCACTACATAGGCCAGGCTGGCCTCAAACTCATAGAAATTCACTTGCCTTGGTCTCCTCAGTGCTAGGATTAAAAGTGTGCACGACCACAGTTGACTCTCACCTCAGTTTTTGAAACAGGGTCACTTACTGAGCTGGAGCTCACAGTTCAGTAATATTGGCCGGCTCCTGCGCTCTACCTTCCTTAGCACTGGCTTCACACATGCATGCTGCCATATCTTACATGGTTTTTAATTTTACAAGGATTTGAATTCGGACCCTTGTGCTTATATGTCAAGCCCTTTAATGGCTTTTGAGGACAAAGAATCACAGTGGGAGCTTGGCATGTAGTTCATTTGGTAGAGTGCTTGTCTAGCATTTACAGAAGCCCTAAGCTGGATCGCCAATACCACATAAACTGGGCATGGTAGCACACACCTGAACTCCCAGCACTGATGAAGGCAGGAGGATGAGAAGTTCAAACTCATCCTAACCTTTATGGAGTTTAAGGACAGCCTGAACTCAGGAGCCCCTGTCTAAGCACAGTGACTGAGTTCTACAGAGAGCCTACTTCATGCAGAAGCTCGCTCTAGATCTAGAAGTGACTCAGCTTACCTCGACATCTTAGCAGCTCCGTGAGGTAACAACTGTTCTCATCTCCATTTGCAGAGGAGGAAGCTGGAACCTAAGAGGGTTAGCTTGGTGGTTCAGAACATGTGCTCTGTGGTCATGCTGCTTGCTTGGCCTTGAGTCCTGGATGCACCACTTAGTAACTCTGGGAAAGTTACTCCCATTCTCAGACTCAGTCTCCCTACTGTAAAGGGTGAGTGGTAACCAGACTAACCACAGGCCTGTGGTAAGCATTCCCCAGTCATGGCTGAGTCTCTACAACTTCAAAATTCAGCCTAGGTTCTTTTCTACTTTTCTTTTTCTTTCTTTCTTTCTTTCTTTCTTTCTTTCTTTCTTTCTTTC
>LOJH01002112.1:2067-20270 GCA_001685095.1 Ellobius talpinus
ACATGGGAAGTAGAAAAAGACAAGATCTCCTGAGTAAATTGGGAGCACTGGGACCATGGGAAAGGGTAGAAGGAGAGGGGAGAGGAAAGGAAGAGAGTGGAGAAAAATACATAGCTCAATAAAAACAGTAAAAAAACTTACCTTTCCAAAATCATTTATGCATCAAGAAGATGGAAACATAGACTTGAGAGTTTCAAGTATTCTGGTGTTCCTGGTACTGGAGCATGAATCATCCAGTTTTCATATTTGCTGGCTGGAAAGTTGCATAGTGACTTGGGATGGTTGCTGACAATGTCTTCTGAATAGAGGAAGATATTTAAACAGGCTAGTGAAACAAAGTCTTGAAAATACCTAAGATTGAAAGAGTTAAGAGAAAGAGAAAGGACCTCAGTTGCATTGGATGGCTGCATC
Organism: Ellobius talpinus; assembly: GCA_001685095.1. Classification (NCBI taxonomy): domain Eukaryota; kingdom Metazoa; phylum Chordata; class Mammalia; order Rodentia; family Cricetidae; genus Ellobius; species Ellobius talpinus. The sequence continues at coordinate 2,479 of LOJH01002112.1, forward strand.
TTGAGGGTCTTCTATGCCCTTGGCTAACTAACCTTGACTCTACCATGTTCTCCATGGCAGATGCTCCAGTGAGCAGTCCCCACCTAAGAGCATGGGCCTTTCTCTCTATTTATCTCTTTCTTCCTCCCTCCCTTCCCCACTAAGAACTGAGTCTTACTCATTTTTATACCCTTGTGCTCATTTGCCTAGGTCACGCAGACCTGAAGTAAAAGTGTTAGAAGATTGAAGATGTAAATGGACATCAGGGAAGGAGAGAATTAAGAAGGCCAGAGAAGGGAGGGGGGATGACTTTGGTCCTTGTAACAGAAGAGAGAGACATGGATAACAATAGTCTCTCAGAAGATTTACTGATGACCTGGCTTGAGTGTAACCCTCAGACCTGAAATGACATTGGCAGAAAGGAACTCTAGTCTTCAGGTTTAAAGGAAGGGGAGATTCACTTAAGATGGGTGCCAGTGGTAAGAAAAACTTCATCATGCACCCAACATAGCAGGGCTAGGGGACAAGAGCCCAGCTCAGCAAGAACAGGGAAAAATGAGAGACCTATTCAAAAATCCAATTTTTAACCTACTAGGTTTATCTAAATGCAGTTTGGGAGATGCTGCCACTTAATGGAATTTCGCCTTTAGGTTTCTACATATTTCAGAAAACCTAGTGGGCTCTTGAAGCAGAATAAGTACATGGTAGTTACCTCCAAGCACACAATGGAAGATGTCTAGCAAATGAAGGGAAAGACTGGACTCAAGGTGAGGCCCTTGCAGTGTGGCCTCTTCTCACGCTAATTTTGCTGCTGTGGGTCCTGTATCACCTGGGATAAGCATTATCCTCAGAAAATGGTCCTCCAATTGTCCTGAACTTCAGAGATGCAGCAGGCGTCACTGTATTTTCCTGTCCTTTGCGGGTCGAGCAACACTCTAGCTTAAAGACTTTACCTGCCGGGGCATTCGTTAATTAACTACCTAATTTAATTAATTAATTAATTAATTAAAGAAGGATCATTAAAATTTACTGAGATCTACATAAATTAGATGATTGAAAGAGTTTACTTTTTATGTTTGCAGCTTCATGGTGCCCAGCGTAATGCCCAAACTAGTCAAACAGGGATAGATGAAGACTGGAGCTGGGCAATCATGTAGTTTAAGCCTGTGAACATCAAAGTAGTGGCAGCATGTGATCTATCTGTATTTCTTGACACAGGCTCTAGAAGGTGCTACTATAGATCAGATTTGAAATGGTTCTAAGTTTCTAACTTTAAGAAGGATGGTTTGTGGGGCTGAAGAGAAAGCTCAATGGTTAAAGACACTTGCTGCTCAATTATAAAGAGTTCAGATGCCAGCAAACCCTGCAGGTACACCAGTGTTGGGCATCTCACAGATGCTTATAACTGCAGCTTCAACGTATCTTACCCTCGTCTGGTCTCTGCAGGTTGCCCCCACTACACACACACACATACACACACACACACACTTAAGAAACGATGGTGGTTTATGGATTTTCTTTAGCATGGGGGAAGGAATAAGATGCAGGAAGGACTCAGTTTTCTGTACAAATTGAGAAGCAAAATGTCAGACTGGATATCCGGTTTCAAGTCAGACAGTTGAGTGTGTCTCTGACATCTGACGAGTGTATTAATGCCCTTTGGTCTATAAAATGATATTCTCTAAAGAAGTCTGTGTGGGTGAAGACAGACACATATGTGATGTGGTTGCATGTCTTGCAGGGGGCACACCCCTGGCCCACAGGAGTATGAAGTATCACTGGATATCTTTGTTTCATTTCCTCTAATATCCATTCTTGTTACCAGAATATAATGCACTCCTTTGTCTCTTTAACTCAGAAGTTGCCGTGTGGGTACTTTTGTCCTTCCTTTCTGTATGACTGTCTCCCAAGATTTGCTGATACCGGTTGAATACAAGGATGGATCTGAAAAATGTATCCAGATGTGTGTTATCTAAGAAAGAAAAAAAAGTAGGTGGAGAGTACAGTTTGGATGCCACGGAATACAGAGGGTGTAATGCATCCAAACCTTCCGAAATCCATCCTTAGGTCATCTAAAATTTGTGTTTACCTTGAAGAGCTTTTTAATTCACTGGAATAGCTTTGAAAGTGTCCAGGACTGCTCCATGCCACTTCCTCCTTCATTAAAGTCATCACGTGGGGGCAGAATTCCTATGGTATTCAAATTGATTTCTCTTACATTGATGATTGATTTGCTGCGAATGCATCCACTATGCGATGACTCATGGGCAAAGGCATCTGTACATCAGCTGACATAAGTACCCCAGACCTCAACAGCAATGCAGGGTGCCTTCTGTAGGACTCCTAAGCTCACACTTGAGCACCTGTGTAGAGTTAAGCTGACCAAAATTTGGACCCTATTTTTTTAACATCGAATAGCATATAGTCTGAGTTTGCTACCAATGGCTTTCCTAGCGGGCTGGTACAAACCCGTTTTCATCTCTCTGCTGTTCTGTGGTTTTGTTCAGCGCTGTTCAAACTAGCTGTTAACATTTCAGAGGAAAGTGAAGGTAGAACTCAGTGGGCACCAGGGTGGGAAGCTCCGAGCCTCTAGCTCCTTGCATGTGCCTGGTTTCTTCTCCCTGTGCACATCTTGGCTTTCTAGTGATACAAATTCAATATAAATGTTGCTACTTATCCACCTGTCAAGCATGGTGCGAGAATGAGTAAGAATATCTGAGCCATATTTTTGCTCCTTGGAAGAAAGGTGCTATATAAATACAAAGTGTGATTTCATTAAACGTTCTCATATGATCACAGCATATGTTAAATTCAATTTCCTTGACCAATTTTATAAATAAATTTTGGTGTTACAATATGGTTGTTTTTATGGTGAGTATGTGTGTATCCTACACTCTGGGCTTTATTTTCTGTCTGGGTGATGTAACGTATCAACATTTAAGAAAAATAAAGGCACTGTTCGAGACAGATCATGCAACTATTGCACAGAGTTCTTTGCTTTTTGTGGTTAAGATAAATGTGAATGAATTTCCTACTAAATATAAAGAATAGAAAATGTGTATCCCTATAATATATTATAAAAATGTAGTTGGGGACTGGAGATGTGTCTCAGTTCTAGAGTGCTTGCCTAACACGCATGAAGCCTTGAGTTTGGTCCCCAGAATTCCATAAATCAGGTAAGATACTACACAGTTGTCCTCCCAGCACTTGGGAGGTGGAGGCAGGTGGATCAGGAGTTCAAGGCTTGTCTCAGCTACACAGTGAGTTTGGGATCAACCTGGGATACAGGAGAGCCCATCTAAAGAAAAGTAGGCTAGTTTGGGTAAATGACCTGTTTTTCTGATAAATTGTTATAAGTGGTTGACAACATGCATAGCAAAGGTACCAATTACGTGGTTGAACATAAACCACTGAACTTTTGTGGCCAGAGATGATTCTGGTGGCACCCAGGCTCATCCTGAGGAAAAGACATTGTGAGTTCCTGCCCTAGACCACCAAGCAGAGCCAGCTCCTTCCCTTGAAGAGGTGGAAGGGAGTGCCTTACGTCACGGTGGCATACCCAAGAACACAGGAGTGACAGAGTCCTGAAAGCATGGCACAGCCACAGCACGATGCTGTCACTTAGCGTTAATCAGCCTGTGAGATGCAGAGGCCACTTGGGAGTGGTGATAGGGCATCTTCGGTAGCCCCATGTCTCTCACTCCTTTGGCGATTTCAGTTCCTCCTTCTTGGGTCTCTGCTGCTGCACCTCCCAGTTAATCATCTTCAGTCTTACATGTTTTTTTTTAACTTTTCTTCTTCTTCTTAAACATGTGAAATGATAGTAGATTACTGAAGAGTCACCTGAGTACAGGGTGCTCCCATAATGAATCCCCTGATGTTACGGTCCGTGCAGTGTCCTTACCAAAAATTAAGAGGTTAGCAATGTCACAGTACTGCCAGCTCAACTGCTGACCTCATTTGGATTTTTCACTTTTTCCATTAATGTGTTATTTTCTACTCTAGGATCTCATAACCCATTCGGTCATCATGCCAACCCACTTCCTCCCAGTCTGTGGCCGTTTCTCTCTGCCTTTCTGGGCTAAAAGCATTTTGAGGAATTTTCTACAATGTCTCTTAATCTGAATTTATCAAAAATATGCTGTGCTAGCTTTCTGTTGTTATGGTAACATGACTGAAAAAGTCAGCTTGAAGGAAGAAAGACTCATGCTGGCTCCTGGTTTCAGGGTTTTGACCTTATTCTGTTGCCCTTGGGCTGTGATGAGGTGGTACCCCATGGTGGGAATATGTAGGGAGCAATGCTGCTCACTCTGTGGCAGCCAAGAAACTGAGAGAAAGAAGAGAAAGGGGAGAGAGAGACAGAAAGACAGAGACAGAGACAGTCAATCAGAGAAACAGATACAGAGAGGGACAGAAACAGAGACACAGGAGAGCAGAGGAGAAGAAAGGAAGAAAAGAAGAGAAAGGAAGGGAGGATGAGGAGGATGAAGAGGAAAAATGGAGTCGAGTGGAGAGATGGGTTGGGTCTCAATCCCCCTTCCCAGGACATGATTCTAATGACTGAAGTTCCTCCTCCACCTTATTTACTAAAGGTTCTCCCTCACAATAGTACCATTCACCAAAGATCTAGCCTTCAACAAGCATCTGAGATTTATTTAATACCCAGACTGCACCACAAGCTGAGGTTATAGGTGCTGGGGAAGGACACCACAGAAAGGCTCTGCTCCCGCCATTGAACATGCCAGGATTCACATTGTTTCAGATGACATGAACTTTGCTTGGTCGCTGACTTTAAGTGACATTTGGTAGTTTCCTCCCCGAGAGAGTCAAGGTATTAATTCTTCCCTCTGATCTAGTTGTTAGAAACAGGCCACTAGGTTCAGCCATAGGGGAGGAGTAGCAAACAATTTTGTGGTCATGTTCTGAATAGGAATTAGTGAGTTTGCGAGGAATATAGATAGGAGATATAAATAAGATACCCAGTTATTATGGTTAGATTTATGGCTTTTTTGGCTTAGAATGCTACAATAGTTTTTTTGAAGTAGGATTTCTATTGAATTTAGGTCTTTCCTTGAGTGGTGGTTGACACACTTTCTTGATGCTGCATAATGGCGGTATTCACAAGGCTGGGCTGCCATGCAGCCATGTAGAAGGGTGCAGTGAATACATGTTCGGCTTCCTGTGGGCTGGTCAGCTGACTCTGCTTAAGTGTAGGAAGAGCTGTATCCTGCATCTTTTGAAATCTGATCTACTTATTTATCACTTATCAACATGTCTTGGCTGGCAGCAATGAATGTTTCCTTCTCATCTTAAGTGGGGTTTCCTAACTCCTGATTCCTTTTGCATTTATTTTTATTTTTTAAATCCCTGAAGATAAAAGAGTAAATTTATCCACTTACTTAAATTGACTATGTAACTCGTATTGGCACACAGAGAATTAAGTTTCATTATGGATTTTTGTTCTTTGTCTATACCCATTCTTCGTTGCTCTCTGAAATTTCATATAATCTCATAAACTCATTAATCTCTGAGTATTTCATACAATGTGTTTTGAGCATGTGCATCTCCAACTCCTCCCAGATCACCCCCCCATTTCCCAACTTACCTAACTTTGTGTCTTTTTTTTTTGCCCATCAGTCCAACATACATTGCCCATATATTCTGGATGTGTGACTTTCCACGGGAGCATCATTGACCTATTAGAGGCTATTCAATTAATAAAAATTGACTCTCTCACACCCCCAGAAGTTAACAGTTGCCAATAGCTCCTGATAACAGGGGTGGGACTATGTACCCATCTCAGCTTTCTCTGTTGGGATTTGACCCAGCTTGAGCTTGCAAAGGTCTTATGCATGCTCCTGCAACTACTGTAAGTTCCTATGTGCAGTTGCTCTGCCATGTTGGGAGACACTTCTTCCTTGCAGGCATCTACAACCTCTGGTTCTTACAGACTTTCTGCCCCATCTAATACCAAGATCCCTGAGCCTCGGAAGGAGGAGAAGAAGATGCCCCATCTAGGGCCAAGCATTCCACAGTCTTGTACTCTCTGCATCTTGATCAGTTGTAGTTTGCTGTGTTTATCACTAGCTACTGCAAGCAGAAGCTTCTCTGACAAGGGTTTGGAGCTGCATCCATCCGAATGGGGACAGGAGCAAAGGTGGAGTGGAAAGGCGTTCCCAGGATACATGGTCCTTGGGCAGGTCTCTGGTGGCTTTTTTTGTGTTTATCAATTAGGCTGTTTACATTCATCAATCAATTACACAAGAAAGGTTGCTCCTCTCTCTCTTGTTTATTCATTTCCTCCATTGTCTATTTATATCTCTGTGTGTCTATGGGTATTGGTTTCATTCACTGGGTAGCCGTTCAATTTCATTGTGATTTACTGTTGTGATGGATTGATTGCACCTTCCAGCACCCATATTAAAATTTAATTGCCATTGTGATGATATTAACGAGTGGGACTTTAAAGAATCGACTGAGTCCTGGGGAGCTCTGTCCTCATGAATGGATTAATGCCATCACAGTTGGAACTCGGTTACCAGGGGACTGATAATATTGTAAAAGTGAGTTGGCCTGATTTCCTCTGTCTTTATGCTCGCTTGTCCTTCTGCCATATTATAATGTGCCATGAAGGCTCTTGCTAGATGCTGGCTGGCATCATGCCCTCAGACCTCTCAGCCTTCCCAAGCCATTAGTCAAATAAATATCATTTGTTTGTAAATTACCCTGCTTGTAGTACTCCGTTATGGCAGCACAAAATGGCCCCAGATATTATGTTGCTCAAATCATGTTAGCTCTGGCCATTGAGAGCTTTTCGGATTGGTTCTTGGGTCCTATTGACATGCCCTCATCTTAAAAGAACAATGTGCTCCTAAGCACTTCTTTGCCACTAAAATATATTCTAGGATACCTTATGTCTCTTTGCCCTGTTCCTGAAGCCACATCGAACTTGCTTTGGTGTGATTTCCATTCTTACAGGCACGCTGAAACTGAACCAAGGAGAACTACTTAAGTGTCCTGATTTCTGGACACAATGAAACTGTGAGATTCGGTGGTTGTTTTAAGCCATGACATTTTGGGGTAATTTGTTACGCAGCAATAGTTCACTGATATATTTGCATCCAATACCTCAAAAAAGGATATTTGGCACTGAAAATGAAAAATGGGCCACATCCCTAAAGGACAACCAAGGAGAGAATGATAGTTTGAAGATCTATCCCGGGCTTGAAAGAGAGTGAAGGAGACCTTATTGTGAACTGCGCTGGGTATGTGGAGACAGGTTTGTCAAGGCTGTTACCTATGTTAGTGTCAAGACAAAAAAGTATGCTTTGCAAACCAGGTGGTCTACTTGAACAAGCTTTCAAGTAGACATGAACAGTGCTTTGGGGATGGTTTTACTTGTGAGAGGAAATATAGGCAAACAAGGGAAGACTTAATGAGAGAGGAAGCTGGACTTGATGATGTAGGAAATTGCCTCCCTGGGTGAAAGATGATGCTGAAATTAAGGAAAGATGCCCTGGTAAAGACCCATCTGGAACCTTCCTGAGAAAACATGCTCTACAGAGATTATGACCTTGCAGGCGGACAACAGCTAAGCAAAGGTCTGCCCTTGAATATGGCTTCTGATTTTACAGAAGAATTCAATCTCTGGCTCTCTAATTGAATCTGAAATCTTACTGCACAGAAGTCAGGGCAATAATGGCTCTGGTTTGTGTGCTTTTAGCATTATGGTAATGGTCTGTTACTATGAAGGAGGGTGTGGGGGAACATTTGGTACAAGACAGTTGCTTTCACCTTCGTGAGGAAGAAATCCAACAAATCTTGGTGGGTTTGTAAAGGGTTGAATGGAATCCATCCATCAGAACTCACCTCCAGCAGGCCATCTGGCCTGTATAGACAGAAGAGTCCAAAGAGAGAGCCAGTTGGGATAGCACAGGGATCTATGGCCTCAGGGAGAAGCATTTGTCTTTTCTGTTTCCTTTCCCATGGAGAATTGATGAGCCCATTGCCAAGTTCTTTAAGAACAGCTTACCAAGCTTGGGGCGTCTGAAGAGTTGCCTAAGCTACCGAAGCTGAGATAAAGTATCATCTCCCATAGACTCTGAAGTCAGAGAGAATGTAGGGACATAAAGATTGCCATGTCTTGACTGAAGGAGACAGAAGTCAGAGGGACACAGACACTACAGAGGTCAATCGTGGAGAAGGAGAGAGTGCAGCTTATATTCAAGTGTCTGGGTCAGTGAGGCTGTATCCTGAGTCTGTCTGCAGAAAGGTTTGGGGCCAACCACCTCCTGGTCCCTACCCAGGTGGGGTGGCATAGTATATAAGCTGCACCTCAGCCTTGAGATGAAGGAGGCCAACCAGAATCTGGAGATAGGTTGACCAAGCCAGATCCAGCTTAGAGATCCCTGTCAGATTCACTGACAGAACGTAAATGGGCTCTAGACTTAGATCAACATTGGGAGCCCTTCCCCAGGCAGGGGGAAACAGCCAGCTGGCGTAAGGATGAGAGTGCACCCACAGCTCCCAGAGAAATTAAAAAAAAAATAGAGGATTTTTCTTTCCACCTTTCTTCTCACCTGCTCAGAAGCAGGTGGGGATGGTAGAAGAGGATGAGATGAGCCAGGAGAGAAAGAACTAGAACAAATTATGCCCTCTCCTGCCTTGAGCTACAAGACCAATATAGACTGAAAGATGAGAGAAACTGAATTGGATAAGACATTAAGCCTCTAGGTTATGCTAGAAATTAGATCCTTATTTGTTTAATTTTGTGGCCAGACAAAGCATTTATGCCTTTCAAAACTTCACACTATCCTTCCCCAAGACAAAAAAGTTTGATTCCTCTTAATTGTACTGAATGACAAGAATAAGACCATTATGGAAAAAATTCCAAATGTAGCAAGTTTGTCTGAGCTGGTGTGTGGTGTGGTGACCAAAGGGAGGCCTTCCCAATACCAAGAGGCTGTGTGGGAGAAAACAGTACCTATTTTTTGTGTGTTCCCATAGACGTTGTACCAGTTCCTGAAGGAGCTACATGGTTTTGGTTCATCTTTGTTTTCTGGTACCTTTCTTTCTGTTTTCCCATGTGGTCTGATCAGGATTCATCTAGAGGACCCCTTAATGTCATTGTCAACCATGGGGATATCACATTTTTATCATAGCCTACGACTGCCCATGCTGAGTTTGGAAGTCAATGAAACGAGAGAGAGAGAGAGAGAGAGAGAGAGAGAGAGAGAGCATTTAAAATTGTGAAGATTTCTATACTTTATTATTAATTTTTTTGTTGTTTTTTCGAGACAGGATTTCTCTGTAGCTTTGGAGCCTGTCCTGGAACTNAACTAGCTCTTGTACACCAGGCTGGCCTTGAACTCACAGAGATTCACCTGCCTCTGCCTCCCGAGTGTAGGGATTAAATGTGTGCACCACCACCGCCTGGCTATTAAATTATTTTTACATACAGCAGGATCATTAAGATTTACTGTGTAAGTTTGGCTTTTGCTTTGAAGCCATTAAGATTTTCTTGGCCTCCTGACTGGTACTGATCACGGGTGGTTCTTGTCCCCACTTGGCATCCTCTGCTAGTCAGCTGGCCATACTTCATTGCTTAGGATAGAGGTTCAGGGGCTCAGATGGAGGCTAGATATAATCGTGAATCAGGCAAGGTGGGAATTTATTTCTTTTTTTTACTAAATGTTTGGGTAATAATATATCTAGGATAACAAGAAGGCTTCCATGGGGTCTGAAAGCTGGGTGTCTCCTAACATGATTCTGCCATCCCTAGAACTGAGTTGCTTCCCCCACAAGTTCATATCACACATGCCAGACACTTTACCAATAAGCTCTGCCTCCAGCACAGGCATTATCCTTCAAGGCATTAATCCCAGAGATAGTGTCTGTCCTCATCCTATTTGAGAGAACTTGATCGTATGGACACATTAGCGTAAGGCTAAAATAAGCAGCATGTTGCTTTCTTTTTATTCTTTGCATCATCCTCTATTCAGCCGAAGATTCACATTCTCTCTCTCTCTCTCTCTCTCTCTCTCTCTCTCTCTGTGGTGTTTGTATGTGTTTGTGTGAGTACAAGTATATGTACAAGTGTATTTGTGTGTGTGCTTGGGCATGTACATAGGTGCCCATGCATGTGGAGGACAGAGGTCAATGTTGGGTGTTATCCCCCCTCTACTGCTCTACCTTTCTGCCTAAGATGGAGTCTTTTCCCGAACCTGGACTTAGTCAGCTCAGCTAGAATGGCTACCTAGCAAGCTCCAGGGCTCCTGTCTCTGCTTCCCCATCACTGGGGTCATAGGTGCACACCATGGCATCTTAGGTGACATTGAGCAGTTCTTGCCACACATGCTTTCTATGTCTATATGGAGGTCACTAGTGATAGTCTTAGCTTTCCTTTTTATGTTTCTTACAGTGGGTTTTAATCTTTGTGATAGTACTCTTTCCCTTGATTAATACCATAGGGTTACAGATTTCAGAGCCACAAACGACTGGATGCCTATTCAAATTCAGTCCATGTTTTCCCAGCCTTCCCAAAGGATTACATCACACTGTCCTTTCCCAGCTTTTCAACTGGAGTCTGGATACAGAACAACTGTGGTCCTTCTGGTTATCAACATGGGAAAAAGCTAGTCAGCTCACTTACCCTCCTGCAACCAAAGTTTTTCCTTTAACAACTCTGATTCTGACTTCTAAGGGCTCCCAACCACCTGTGTAACAATCCTGTCCAAACAGTTGTCAAGGAAATCCAGTTCAGCTCTGTCCATCTGTACCTTTTGGATTTCATGCTGTTAGCAGTTTTGTAAGTCAAATGGGTTTCCAGCTTGCAGATGCTTGTGTCCATTTCCAGCTTGCAGATGCCTGTGATGCTTTCATTACTCCTTAATATTATGGACACTAAGTCAGTCACACTTGCGAATCCTTTCATTACCATGGGGTCTTGATTTTCTTGGACTAACTTAACAGTATATCATAGTCTAGGAGACTTAAGTGGCAGAACTTTATTTCCTGCTGTTCTAGAGGCTGGACATTCAAGGTCATGGTGTTAGCTGATGTCATTGCTGTTAGGGAAGCTGTTTTCTTGGCTTGCAGACAGTTCTCTTGTTGTGTCTTCATATGATAGTTCTGCTCCTGTGGACACAATGCCTTTTGTCTGTTCACATGTCTGCATCCTCCCTTTTGGGAATGACACCAGTCAGACCCACCCTAACAGCCTCATTTTTAATTTAATCACTCCCTCAAGGGTCCTGTTATGATTTCAAGTTATATTCTGAGCTGTCTTGGATAGATAGGCCTTCAATATAAGAATTTTTGAGAGATACAATTCAGCCTGTAATGTGCTTTGAGTGTATTCAGGGACTAAAATCATGATTAAAGCAAAAGGGGTCAAAGGGTTTCTTCTTGCAGGTAATTGGGAGAGTTTAGAAGTTAAAAATTTGTCCAAGGCCTTGTTACATCGAGGTCTGGCAGAAAGACCATCAAGGTCTCACTTCAGACCTATTCAAGAGTCAGAACATTCCTCCAATAAGACCTCCCCCTTGTTGGCTTACGTACCCATGGATGCTTGAGAATGGTTAGGTTAAGGACCCAATAATTAGTCTCCAAGTGAGTTTCTCTTCTGCTCATGAGTTCCTGAGGAGTGGTGATACAGACAGAACAACTGCACAGGAACTGGCTTATAGGGAAAAAGGTAGTGAAGGGAACTTTCTAGATGACTGGACAGGCACATGGGCCAGACAAAAATCACCATGTGTCTTCCTACACACAAAAGCTAATCTTAGGTATAAATTTTTTTTTCTTGCCAACTCCATTTAAGGAAAAGATGGAAAGTGGGAGGTTGACACATCAGCTCTCTCACTGGCTTTCCGTTCTCAGATTGTGGATAGACTATCTATCCCAAGGAGTAAGTTCACATGGAGGGGTGGACAGGGTGCCTAACCTGGCATGCTTTTGTCACTCTGTATAGCAAGTAGGGATGCTATACAGTGGTACTCCTGCATCTAAATACAGGACAGATGGCAGATGCTTTCTTTCCCCAGAGAGCCGCATTTATTATTCTTGGTTTCTAGCTGGCAAGGCACTGAGATTTTCAGGGTTGGGTTCTACAATGCCTATAAATGAAGAACAAAAGTCCTTCTAAAACGAGCTAGCCTTGGAACACTTGGGTAGACCTCATGGTCCCCCTTCTCCTCCTAGATCCCCCCCACCTACCCACACAGTAGACAACCAACACAAAATGAACTCTCACCTCCTTTTCTTCATCCTCCTCCTCCTCCACACCTTTTCCTCATGCAATTCAGATTTCAGGGAAGGTCTTGTTCCTTCCATGAAGTTTTCATTTTATTCTCATAACTGTATTAGGAGCTCTACTCATTGGTGACAAGTTTGACTATGGTGCTCATCTGCTCCTTCCCACTAGACTCTGAGATGACTGACACTGTCCCTCATCACACTCACGGTGCTCATCTGCTCCTCCCCACTAGACTCCGAGATGACTGACATTGTCTGTCATCACACTCATGGCAGCTTTTCATGGGTGTGGGTGTCAAGCCATAGAAGCGTCTGTTTCTATAGTTTCAGCTATTCACTCAGTCCATTTCACAGCAGACACTGCTGTATTATTGTGACAATATTACATAATGGCAAAAGCCTCCCTAAACATCTGTTGTCAAAGCATTTAATCCATAGCTCAAGTACTGAAATGTGTTCCTTTCTCAATCACTGTTTTAAAAAGTTGTCTTCTTTCTTATTTTTTCTTAGTAGCAAACTACTTGAAGCTGATTTCCATCACAGAAAGATCAACAAATGGAAGATTTGTTGTCATTTAGCAAAAGTAAGGTAGCTCTTCTGACAATTTAACAGTTATTTTAAGTAACTCTCCATTTAAGTAAGCAATGGATCTTTGTAGAATAATTGATTTTTGTAATCTTTTCCCTAATTTATGATGAAAAAATTTGGGCAAGTGATGTGGGATTCCCTTCTGTATGCTGTGAATGCACATTGATTAATAAAGAAACTGCTTTGGATCTATAGCAAGGAAGAACTCAGCTAGGTGGGGAAAACTAAACTGAATGCTGGGAGAAAGGAGACAGAGTCAGGGAGAAGCCATGCAGCCTCACTGGAGACAGACACACCAGAACCTTGCCTGTAAGCCATGATACTCGTGGTAAAATATAAAAAAAATGGAAATGGATTAAATTAAGATGTAAAAGCTAGCCAATAAGAAGCTGGAACTAATGGGCCAAGTGGTAATTTAATTAATACAGTTTCTGTGTGGTTATTTTGGGAGTCTGGGCAGCCAGNGGAAAACTAAACTGAATGCTGGGAGAAAGGAGACAGAGTCAGGGAGAAGCCATGCAGCCTCACTGGAGACAGACACACCAGAACCTTGCCTGTAAGCCATGATACTCGTGGTAAAATATAAAAAAAATGGAAATGGATTAAATTAAGATGTAAAAGCTAGCCAATAAGAAGCTGGAACTAATGGGCCAAGTGGTAATTTAATTAATACAGTTTCTGTGTGGTTATTTTGGGAGTCTGGGCAGCCAGGAAATGAACAAGTGGCCAAGTGGCCCTCTACTACAGGCATGTTCACAATCAACTTTGTTTTCCTTTTGTGTAAATGTTGTGCTGTATTTTAAAGGTATTATTTTAAGAACATGAGCCATAGAGATGGCAATATGTAGCCCCCTTCCACCTCTGGATTTATGTTCTTTGCTTCAGTGATCTAGTAAATGATATGGTGGGTATATTTAACACAGAGTGCTATCTCTGTAAACTTAACTGGATGTATTCTTAAGGATCTCTTTGGTCAAGGAAAACTCATTCATTTTGCAATATCTCATCTTTAGTGGCTCCTGCCTCCCAACATAAATATTAAGGGTGCCAAGGTCAGTTTGCATGTCAAATGTATGCCAGGATTAATTTCTCTTTCTTTCTCAACTGGTTGATAAAGAAGTTTAAAAGTGTTTGATCTCAAGTCCTGAAGGATAGCCCCCTCTGTCATATTTAAAGCTCCTGACACATTTGAGTTTATTTTTTTGATCTTTCCTATTAGTACATTTATCTATGTTTCTATTCTAGCATTTATCACACACAGCCTTAATTAACCTAACTTCAAAAGAAGCTACAGAGACAGAAATCATGAGGAAAGAGATTGAGGTAGATCTAGGAAATTCAATAGGTAGGTATTAAATAGTCCATATAACTAAACAACTACCAAAATAAACACAAGTTATGAAGAGACAATCTGGAGATTAAAAGGCTCATAGTTCCAACACAGATTCAGGAGAAAAAAAATATACATCCAAATACATCTTGGCAAAATTCACCAATGATCAGAATAAAAGCTCATGGGCTTTGGGGCAACAGGAACAGGTTATCTCTGGAATAGATTTGTAACCTCTTAATATTGCATTAAAATGATGTTTTTTTTATTGCAGATAAGATGTTTTACCTTAATGATCCAAAATCCAACAATTTTGATAAACCTTTTTATTACCATTGGCAATGATTATTTTGATTTTTAACTTTTGTATAATATAATTTTTATAATCCATAAAATACATATTATATATTTATTTTATTTCATTGAACATTTGCTAATAATAAGCTAATTTTGGTTTCTAAGATAATATAAGATTTATAAAGAACAGAAATATCTTTCTTACTGTTCTGGAGACTGGGAAGTCTAAGTCTAAGGCTTATTAATTACAGATATTTCTGCTTGGTGAGGGAGAGAGAGGAAGAAAGGGAAAGAGGAGAGAAGAGGAGAGGGAAATGGAGAGAGAATAAGAAATTATATATCTTCTATCAGGTGTATACCACAGTAAGTCTCCAGTAGCTAAACTCATCAAAGGATCATTATTAGGAGCCCTTTCCTACATTAACACCACTAATCCCTTCATGAGTGTGGCAACTACTTAGACAATTTCTAAAAATACTTGATTTTCATTTATGTATGTGAATGTTTGCCTTCATGTATGTCTGTGCACAGTGTGTGTGCCAGGTGCTTGTAGAACTAGAAGAGGGCTAGAAATGGGGTTGGAGATGGTTGTGAGACACCACGTGAGTGCTAGGAATGGAAACCCAATCCTTTGTAAGAGCAATCAGTGCTCTAAACCACTGAGCCATCTCTCCAGCTACTGCTTATACAACTTTTCAAACCTGTTTACACTTCTGCGGTATTTCTAACATGTGGATGTTGAGGGACACGCTCAAGCCATGCCAACCAATTTCTTCAGGCTTTGGTTTATATAATTAGTTTATTAAAAACTCTCATCTTAGTTTCCCATAAGCTTTATTAGCTTTAGCTTATATCTATTAGCTTCTTCCTTCTCATCTCTGAATTTGCTGTCTTTGCCCCCCCACCCCGGGTTTATGAATTGAATCTTTACTACAATTATTTTTAACGTTTCATTTTAGAACATATCCAGAACATATCTTTCCTAATTAAGTCGCATTTGAGCTCATTTCAGCTGTGACATTAAAGTAATTTTTAAGGATGTTTTGTGCTGACTTTGCTGTTTTTATTGTGACTGTTATCTTAGATTTATAAAAAGAATTCACAATTCATGGAGGGGCAAGGGCAAGAGATTCAGACTCATGTAACTGTCTTGTCTTTACTGTTTGATTTCAATAAATTCACTGTTATCAAGGAATGGAGCCTTACGAATATTGGCTCTCTGTTAATTGTGAGCCGTAGTTAGAATACACTTCTGCTAAGATTTTATGTTTGTTCTTAGGTTACACTTGTTTATTTTGTCATTCAAATATTTAGCCTTAATGATATTACCATTATTACCTCTTTCTGTTGAAAGGGACATGAATTCTGTCTTAGAGTCATCCGATCTTCACTTTGCACGCTCTGAAGCTGCATGTATGGGTGCATGCGATTTTGTGATTTCTGTACTTCTTTGCTGGATAATTTCCCTTTGTTTTAAGGCACTACTGTAGTTCTTTATTTCTAATACTTTGCCTTAAATTCTACTTTGTCTGGTAATAATTTACTATATTGGCTCTTTATTGCTTTTCATATTTGCCTGCAGTATATTTTTTCTAACATTAAATCTCTCTGTGATGTTTTATTTTAATATCTCTTAAAACAACCACGTAGCTAAATTAAAACCCATCCAGTGATCACTATTTTATTAGATGAGCTTAATTTATTTATACCGTTTTAAGATAATTGGTGCCTTTATATTCATTTCTGAACTTTCACACAGCCTGCCTCATCTACTGCTTAGTCTTCCCAGCTTCTCACTCCTTTTCTCTTTCCTTGGGGATCAGTAGGGCTTTCTTTCTTGTCTTTTTTTTCTCCTTGTGTGATTCAGAAGTTACATTACATCTCTAAGATTTTTGTAACCTTAAATTATAAAAAATAAAATGATAAGTAACTACAAATCTTTAAACAAATCCAAACCCATACTTATGTTTTTTCATCCTCCTTAAGGAGAAACCCTTTTTTATGGATTAAAATCTTTTAAAATCTCCCAACCTTTAAATGACTGCTAGCTATATAACTGCTTTAATTCTTTCTTGCTTTTCTTCCCTTCAATTGTTCTTATCTCTCCTTAGCTTATTGTGTCCAAGACTAGCTTTATTTTCCCTAGGTTAGGAATTATTTAGGAACCAAGCATAACTTCTTTAAAAATATTTTTAAAATGATTTATTTTGTCTGTGTCTATGAGTGTTTTGCCTGCTTGTGTCTATGTACACGCATCATGTGTGCCTGGTACCAATGGGGGTCAGAAGAGTACAATGGATCCTCTAGAATTGGAGTTATAGATGGTGAGCCACATGTGGGTGCTGGGAACCGAACCTGTGCAAGAGTAGCAAATGATCCAGATCAGTTAAGCTGGGAAAACCCACCTCTAATCTGGGACACACAGTCTGCTGGAAGCCTATATAAAGAAAGGAAGAAGGATGCTTTTGTGTGTCTGCTTTCTTTCGCCTTGCTAGCAAGTTCGTTCCTTCACTAACATTAGAGCCCCCTTCTTTGGGATTCCAGTATTGACTAAAGACTAGCTGGGACATCCAGCCTCATGGACAGAGCAACTACTGGACTTTTTAACTTTCTGTTCACAGCCAGCCATTGTTGGATTGGCTGGACCACAGCATCCTACAAGTCATTCTAATAAATCCATATATATGCATATGTATACATACACATGGAAAGAGTTGATTGATTCTATAAGTTTTGTTATTCTAGAGAATCCTGACTGTTATAATACCCCTTCAAGCAGATACTATGGCAAGCTTGTTCTTGATTAGAAATGTTTTATATGGAGGTTAGCATTATTTTAATGTATTATTCTAGACCCAAGGATTTCATCTCTATGCCCAACTTAATGTACAAAAATATACAGAATAAAATTCTCTATTTGACCACTCTAGGGATTGAAAACAAAGTGGTTGCATCAATGTCTGACCAGTGTTGTTTATGGCCGTTTGTTCATGTAGATAAATTTAATATCAAGAAAAGGAATGATGTGGGATTTCCATCTGTGTGCTGTGATTACTATTAATGAATAAAGGAACTGCTTTGGACCTATAGCAGGGCAGAACTTAGCTAGGTGTGGAAAACTAAACTGAATGCTGGGAAGAAGAAGGCAGAGTCGAGGAGAAGTCATGTAGCCCACCGGAGATAGATGCCAGAACTTTAGCCAGTAAGCCATAGCCACGTGGTAATACACAGGTTAATTGAAATGGGTTAAATTGAGATATAAGTCCTAGCCAATAAGAAGCTAGAACTGATGGGCCAAGTAGTGATTTAAATAATATAGTTTCTGTGTGATTATTTTGGGTCT
>LOJH01002112.1:20356-44514 GCA_001685095.1 Ellobius talpinus
ATGGGCCAAGTAGTGATTTAAATAATATAGTTTCTGTGTGATTATTTTGGGTCTGAGCTGCTAGGTATCTGACACGACCAAGTGGCCTTCTTACAACAAAGGAACACAACCACTCCTTGGAAAGCTGGTATGTTAAGCTATGATCCCATGTAGTTATTTCTTTCTACATGATATTTTAGACTCTTAAGATTATGCATTGACACCTCACATCTGGTCACGTCCTCCTACCAAATTAGACATGATTAGGTAGATTAATGATGTGGAATTTCCCTCTGTATGCTGTGATTACCATTAATGAATAAAGAAACTGCTTTAGACCCATAGCAGGGCAGAAGTTAGGTAGGCATGGAAAACTAAACTGAATGCTGGGAGAAAGAAGGGTGGAGTCAGGGAGGAGCCATGGAGCCACTGCTGGAGACAGACATGCTGAAACTTTGCTGGTAGGCCACGACCTCATGGTGATACACATATTAATGGAGATGGGTTAACTTAAGATATAAGAGTTAGCCAATAAGAAGCTAGAGCTAATGGGTCAAGCAGTGATTTAAATAACATAGTTTCTGTGTGATTATTTTGGGGATAAGCAGCTGGGAACTAGTGGTCTCCTCCAACAGATTAAAATGGTAGAAAAAGATTAGATGTAATCAAACAGCATCTGGGCGGGTCTGGATGCAGGATGAGTCCAGGTGGCAGAATGTTCTAGCATGTGCTTGGACAGAGGGTTCTGCACATAGGGCAGGTGGGATAAGTGTGGAGTTGGGTAGAGTTCAAGTCAATAGAGATACTGGGGAAGCAAAGTGGTACTGCAGCCCAGAGGAGGGAAGAGGTGGAGGCACCATGTGGGAAACACAGGCAAGAATTACTGTGGGATGTTCACAGCACCTTCTGTTAACTTTCAAAAGTGATGGGCTTCATTTTCTACACACTCTAGGACAGTGTTAGGTGGGTTGATGTGGTTCAGAATCTTAATCCTGGTGCTTATCAGTTCATAGCATGCTGTTGCCGGTACCAATACATTTTATTTATTGAGTTAATGGATGTAAGAAAGTAAAATTTCTCAGGAACAGAGTTCATTATCACAGGGCAGGATCATGTGACTGAAATTGGTCTTTATTCCTGAGCCGAGACTACTTTTAGAGTTTATATTAGTCAGGGATCTCTAGAGTAACAGAACTTATAAAATGAATCTCTCTCTCTCTATATATATATATATATGTGTGTGTGTGTATGTGTGTGTATGTATGTATATATGTATTTATATATGGGGTTTATTGGAATGACCTACAAGCTGCAGTCCAGCTAATCCAACAACAGCTTCCTGTGAACAGAAAGTTCAAGCATCCAGTGGTTGCTCCATCCACAAAGCTGGATATCTCAGTTGCTCTTCAGTATATGCTGGAATCCTGAAGAAATAGGCTCTAATAGGAGTGAAGGAATAGACTTTAAAGCGAGGTACAAGGACAAGCAAGCAGAGAACAAAAGCTGTCTTCTTCCAAGTGCCTATCTAGGTTTCCGCAGAAGGTATGGCCTAGATTAAAGGTGTATCTTCCCACCTCCAAGGTCCAGACAAGAAGAGGATTCACTTACTTCAAACCAATCAAAAAAGTCTCATACAGGTATTCCCTCCTTTCTGGATTATAATTCATTACAGATATAGGCAAGTTGACAGCCAATAATAGCCATCACAGAATTTAAATGACTCTGGGCATTGGTCATAGGAGGCAGAATCTGGTCAACAATAAGGCCTTTTGAGACTCAGTATTGCAAAATTCTAGAACAGTCCTAAACAATACCCATAAAAGATTTCAGAAGAGTGATCCTAAACTATTTTTCCCTCTCATAAGTGGCTCTGGTTTTCCTGTTTTATGGTCTGTGTATAGCAGGAGGCTGAAGGAACTGCATAGGTGGCGGATCTGGGAACTGTGCACACACATGAAAAGGAACGCAAAGAGGCAGAGATGAGGTGAATCATGTAAAGGAGAAACAAATACCTGGATGCCTTCACAGAGAATTCAAACAAGAATGAACTCTTAGTTCCAACTTTTTATATTGGACAAGTCATGACCATGAAACCGTCAGGGATGTTTTCCTATAGCTAGAATCAGATCTGAACTTCAAAGGTGTCAGCAGTGAAAAGAATCGCTGTTTGGAGAGCCTTAGAAAGTGTCGGCCTTAGAAAGTCTTAGAAAGTGGAGGTGGCAACGGGAGCTTGTTGCCCACATTCTAGAAGCAATCACCCTCAGTGTGCTGAGATACGCAAGGCATCCAGAGTTCTTGGGTGCAACCTCGTTGGAATGGCTACTGTAGTTAATATTGTTATGTACGTGTAATATAAAGTTTGGGAAAAATGATCTCTAAAGATTTTTAAGAGAACATTTCCATTTTGCAGAACACAAGAAAGAACATTTGGGCCTGGGCTGAGGAGCCTTTGTCTGTCAGAGGTAAATGGTCTCCTGGGATAGGGTACAGACTGGACATCCTTAATCAAAACTTCAGACTCTGAGCTGCTCTACAGTTTGACACATTTTGATCTCTGACAGGAAGCCACAAGTGGAAAATTCCATGCCTTACTTCACAGAGTGGGACACAGCCCAAACCCAGGTGTGCTCAAGACAGTGTATAAATTATCTTCAGGCTGAGAGAATAAGTGTCTATAAAACATGAATGAAACTTGTGTTTAGACTTGGATTCCATACCAAGATATATCATATTATATTACAGATATTCTCAACCATGTGAACAATTTTTGAAATTGAAAACACATCTGTTACCAAGTATTACAGATGAGAGTTGACTCAACCTATAACATCTGAATGGGTTAATAAGGGACAAAGCCCTGTGAGCACTCATGGAGACCATAGTTACAGGACCTTAGAAACAAAAACCTTCAAGAATGAATCCAAACAGCTTTATACCTATGCCATTCTCTCTATGGATGCCTAGGTTTGGGTTATGCAATAGAACAGTAACTAAATATACCTTCTTACTGTTTTTTTTCCTGCTAGTTGAGTTAGTATCCATTCCCATGAGTGGTACATACACACAATATGATTGTTTTGAGCCATAAAGGAGAGTGAAATTGAGGCTTAAATATCCCAGTGCTTAAGAGCATGCACTGTACTTATAAAGTACCCAAGTTTGATCCTAGCACCCACACTGGGTGGCTCACAACTGTCTGTAACTTCAATTCCCAGGGACTGTGCTGCCTCTGGCCTCCATAGTAGGCACCACACTCAAATGCAGATATCCCCCCCACATATACACAATTAAAAATAAAGATAAATCTTAGAAAAGTAGTAAACTTGCACTATTTGCAGGGAATTGGCTAGAATTGGAGAATATCATATTTAAGTGAATTAAACCAGTTTCATAAAAACAAATACACGAATTATTTCATTTGTGGGTCCTAGGCCTTATATAGCTATGTAAAATCATGGGTTTTCATGACATGAAAATAGAAGTATAATTGTCTGGGAGGATAAAGTAGAATAAGGGAGTACAGCCATGCAAGGAATTGGCAGGCAAGAAAGAAGGGCTGGGGACACGCAAAACATGCGCAAAAATTAAAAAAAATATTCTTAATAAAAGGAAAAAATGAAAAAAATTTCAAGAAGGGGAAAACATTTTTTTAAAAAAAGAAAAAAAACCTATGCATTGCATTTATATACTTCAGTCCAGGATTCCTTAGTTAGGAATCCTTCACCAAAGTAATGATAATAAATAGTTTATCTTTTTCAGATTTAATTAGTTCTTTTAACATTTAACTCTCTTTCCTTCGCTTTAGGAAGAAGGAGTGGACACACTGTAATTAGACAATCACATATTTTTCTTCTTCAACAAATGTCAACTTAAAATTCTTGGGCAACAAACCAGATGAGTTCTGCACAAACCAAAACTGTAAAAATATAACATCTGGACCTCTCAGCCTGGCTCCCCATGGGGCCCTGTGGGTCACACTCACCCTGCCCCTCTGTCTGAGTCGGGAGGATCAGTGGAGGGAAGCGGAGGTCCCTTGAAACCGTCACCTCTGTCTTTTCTCTTCACCTGTTTCCTCTCATTTAAAATATTTTCCAATTTCGTTGCAGTCCAGGCCCCACTGCACATCAGAAGTCCGGGACCCTGCATTTGCCTGGTATCTGTTTTCTGCCAAGCTCGGCCTCCCAGGGACACCTCAGGGGTCCGCACCCAGCCAGGGGTGTCTGGAAAGTCTTAGAACAGTAATTAGCTGGGTATCTTTTTATTATTTAATTCTGGTTTTCTTAGGAATGTCCCTCACAATATCAAAATAGGAGATGCAAAGAGAGATGGTAGAAACTTACCCATCTTTTCCCTGGTTTCCTATTGCAGCATTTGATTATCTTTATGGAAATCTGTGTCTGCATATGCCTCCAATGAGTGATAATAAATACACTATTTGTTATATCATATTAGTATAATTTAATATATAATGAAATGCACTTTATCATTTATACAATTTATCATTATATAAACATGTAAGTAATATATCTCAGTATAACAATGTGTAAAATAAATACTGTACTATAACACAATACATTGTATAATTACATAATAGATGATAAATTAGCATTAAACATGTTGCTAAAAAGTGGGTCATGCTATGTGTGGTATTTTGTTACTTTTCCGTTTCTTAACCCAGGAAGCTTCCTGGGTTAGCATTGGAATTTCTCCTTATAGCAGAGCCATGTTTTGGATGTGACTTACATGTATCCTTGCTTCAATGTTCCTCTTTCTTTTCTCTGGAGTTTTTTTTTTTTTTCGGAGAAGTGGCTGATGGCTTGGGCTCTTTATTTAATTTTTTATCGATCTTTGGGCAGATCCCCAGTATATCAGTGCTTAGCAAGTCTCTTCCTAGTACTTCAAAACTTCAAATGATCCCAGTGTTTACCAACAGGAAAATGGGAATGCATACTGCAGTTTATTGCAACAGTGAATTCCAGGATGGAGTTCAGGTCATCAGACTTGACCACCTGAGCCCCCTCACTGGTCCCCTATTGAATTTTTTTTAAATATTGTATTTTGGTTATCCAAATTCATTAATGTGACAAAGTCCCATTCTTCTGGTGCTTTTTATTTTTGGTCAGATAATTTCCTGTTTCCATTTTTTAAAGCATCTTTGAAACTAATTCACTCAACTCTGATTGCTGAAATGTCTTCTTTACCCCTCTGAGTTGTTTAGATGTCTTCATGGGAAAAAAACAGTTGGTCACAAAAATATAAAATTCTCAAGTCAGTTTTATCTACTTACTTGTTCTTTGACCATACCACACAAATTTTGTTATGTGTCCCAGAGATCTACCTATTTTGATGCCCCAACGCTGGGATTACAAGTCCATGAGGTTCATGCCACCATACCTGGCAGTACTTTTATTTTTCAAAGGTTTTAGATCTCAGAATCTGGCCCTTGTGCTAGCAAGGTAAGCACATCACCAACTGAACTGTCTCTTCAACCCAACACAGTTTTTATTACTCAATATTTTGGAGCTAGTTATATTCTAAGCTCTCTTACTCTGGTTTTCTCAAAACATTGAAGGTATTTTGTTCCAATAATATGGGTTATGTTAATTGAATTTCGAATATTGAAATGAACTTACATCTCTGAGACAGAGCATACTTGGCTGTATTTCATGTTTATTTTTGTTCAACTTCCTATTTTGATGAAGCTTCCGCTACTGTTAATGAAGAAACTTGAGCCATGGCTCCTTTTCCCTGTCATTTGTCTAACTTAATAATTTCTTCATCAAGTTTTGGTGTCAGGTTCATAATACCAGTGGAAAAGTTTTCATTCCTTCTGGCTTCTTTAATAATTCATATAAGGTTGACACTAACTAGCCCTGGAATTTCCTTTGTGGTGTTTTGATAATAGCTTTAAATTCTGGGATGAAGAAAATGCATCAAGGTTTTTTGTTTGCTCCTGTTTTTGCTTATATGTGCTGTTCTGCCTTAATTTGTTAATCTGCATTGTGCAAATCATTGACATACGCTCATTTCTATATCCCTTTATTGGCTTTGAAGGGGGTCAGAAGTGAATGGAGATTCCCCTTGCTATCACCAACTCCAACAACCTATGTTTTCTTTCTTATTCTGTTCCAGTCTTGCTAAGGTTATCTATTTTATTAATCTTTCCAACAAACCTCTTTGGACTTAATTTCCACACTTGGCCTCTTTGTAGTTCATGGTTTCTGCTCTTATTTTTCTGGCTAGGATTTATCAATTTTATTAATCTCTCAGAGAACCAGTTTCTGTTTTTTTTAATTTCTCTGTAGTTTCTTTTCCATTTCACTGACTTGTATTCTTTTTTTTACATGTCTTCTTCTTTATGTTAGAAAGAGATTTTCAGTTTTTCTTTTAAAATATTACCACACAGAGCCACACATTTCTCTTTATGTCCTACATGTGTCGACAAACTGAATTTTAATTACATTCAAGTTCCTCTTCCTCTTCAAGTATTGTTATGCCTGAATTATTGAGAAGCATGCTTTTTAACTTTTAAATAACTGGGCTATGTAAATATTTTGTTATTTATTTCTAAAATTCAACTTTTTGTTATTGTTTGGTTCTATGGTCTCTCTGAAAATTATTAGAACTTATTGTATGGCCTGGTTGTGTCCTCCTTTACTCTTTGGAACAACTGGAATTTCCTAATCCTGTCTAGCAGTTACTGAGAAAAAGCATCATTAGCTCCCAACCGAGAGACTGGAGAGATGGCTCAGTCGTTCAGAGTGCTTTCTGCTCTTGCTGAGGACCTTGGTCTGGATCCCATCATTCGCATTACACCTGTACCTTCAGCTCCAAGGGATCCTGTGCCCTCTGCTGGCCTTCAGGGACATTGCACACACACACACACACACACACACACAAAGACACACACCCACGGGGGGCGAGGGAGAGAGAGAAAAAGAGAGACAGAGAGAGAACACAAACACATAAATACAAATAAAATAAATCTTTAAAAAAATCTTCAACTAATGGTGTCTTTTCCTCTGCCTGTTTTCCCTTTAATTCTTGTTATGTGTCCCTGTGTATCTGAAAGGATGATTAGTAGGTTTTAGGCACATTTATAATTATTTCCTCCTTACAGTTGATCCTTTTCTCAGCAAGAAATCCCCTTTCAAAGCATCTCTGGCAGTTCCTTTCATCTTGGTGCCTATCATGTCTGATATTAACATGCCTATTCCAGCTTAGGCTTATTATTTTGTAGGCTTTTTCCCCCATTAAACAAATTCTAACCTATAAATATGTGTTTTATTTAAAGAAAACTTTAAGTCAATGTATTTTTTATTGAAAGAGCATATGTGTGAATCGCTATCTTAATTTCTATTTGCCATTCAACAAGCTTAGCCTTTTACTGGTAATACTTAAGCCGTCAACATACAAAATGATTATGGACACAGATAGATTTAATTTGACTATTTTTCTATCTGTTCCTATTTGTATCCCTTCTGGCCTATTTATCTTCATAATCCCTCTTATGCATTATTAATAACTTGTATTGTTATATTACTTTCGTTCTTCTGTTGGGTCCTCAGGCTTTTGTTCTAAGTAGTTCTTGGATACATGACAGTGAGCATCTTCAGCTGATCTCTCTATATTACAGAACTTACTTTAATCGTTCACTAAAATACAGCTGTGCAAGAGTGACATTGTGCTCAACCGTCGTGTACTGCTCTTCTTTGAACCATTCACCTCTGCTTAAGAATTACATCACACACTTTCTCAATGTTTTCATCTCTTCTCTAAAGAGTTGTGTGACTTAAGACAGATCGGAGGGAACATAAACTGCCTCTATGTACTTTCCCCATTTTGACAGCTCCACTCTTCTCCATGTCGTGTGGTATGTAAGTCTGCTTCCATATGGTATCATTCTTCTTCCAGCCTGAAAAACGTGCTTCAGAAATTTTTGTTTGAAGCCTTGCTCATGAAAAATTCTAAATTCAAATACAATTTTCAATTTCTGAAAATGTCTCTATTTCACTTTCATTTTGGTGGATACTTTCTCTGTGTCTAAAACTGTAGGATGTTTATTTTTCCCTTAGTACTTTAAAATACCCTTGCATTTCATAATGGGTCCTGTCATTCTTGATGGACATTGGCCATCCATTGTACCATGGCTTCCTTGGACAGAATAGTTATTCATAGGCTACATGTAGGAATCTCCTCAGTACAAGGCCTGTAGAAGTTTGAGTGTGGAGTTCTCTTCGTCTTTTTTCTGTTTCTAGTTTGATAACTTTTGAACTGACACACACATTCTCTCTAACAGTCCTGGAACTAATTCTGTTTGCCAGACTAGCCTTGAGCTTCCAGAGATCCTCCTGCCTCTGCCTCCCAAGTGCTGAGATAAAAGGACTGCGCCACCACCACCAACTTCCTTCTTGTTTTTATTTTTTTAAGAAAAAATTTTTTCTTATCTTTTCTTTCCCCATTGCCTCTCATGGTTTAGCAATACTCAATTCATTTTAGCCAAATCCCTTCCCTTTTATCCTTAATAATGGACACATTTTAATTATCTGTTTCATGGTAACTGACTCTACTCCAAATTCTCAACCAATATTATTAATATTTTTATTTCAATGCGTTATACTCTATTTCTACCAAGTGTTGGGGAATATTATTTTAAGGTATATGACTTTCTTTGCATGTCTAAAATACTTGATGGCTCTAATAAAGAACTGAATGGCCAATAGCAACAGGAGAAAGGATAGATGGGGATGGCAGGCAGAGAGTACAAACAGAAGGAGAAATGAGGACAAATGGGGGGTAAGAGAGAACAAGGAGAGGAAGACATCAGGGCCCAGTCACCAGCCAACCACAAAGTAAGAGAGAAAATAAGATATACAGAAGTAAGAAAAGGAAAAAGCCCAGGGGTAAAAGGTAGATGGGTTAATTTAAGAAAAGCTAGCTAGAAATGAGTCAAACTAAGGCTGGCCATTTATGACTAAGAATAAGCCTCCATGTATAATTTACTTGGGAGCTTGGAGATGGGCCCTCCAAAAAGGCAAAAAAGCCAAAACTGTAAAACAACAAACAGCAACCAAGTTTTGAAAATGTGGAGAACATTGGAATACTATATGACAAGAGAGTACCAATTATATCGCCAAGTCCAAAAGCTGAATGTGTGGATTCTTGCCTGTTTTGTCTGATCATTTGTTTGCTTCTTTTTGCAGGCTATAGAGCACATCGAGTAATTCCCATCCCACGTGTATGTGTGTATATGCACGCTTGTGTTTGTGGACATGTGTATGTTTGCAAAGAGCGCTTATCCTTATGAAGAGCAATTCATCTTAAACTGAATGTTCACTGTGCTCAAAGGAGTCTCTTGTTTTTGGATAGGATGGACTCCAGTGTCTCTTAATGTTGTATGACCTCACACCTCACACATTATTGTTCAATGTTTGTTCATGGGCGAGGCATAGATGACCTTGCATCTCCGTGTGACCTTGCAGATGATAACAAGTTCTTAGTCAAGCACTCTAGGGAATCTCCACAAGAACTTCATTCTCTCTTCCAGCTAGCTTGTTTTTCTCAAGAACATGGCTCTCAATGTGGCAGGTGGTCTGGCCTTCTGGGGCTCTAACATCTGGTTCTTTGGTCCAACAGGATGGTTGCTTTCCTGGTCTGTGAAAGAAAAACATCCTTAGGCAAAACATCAGGGCAATCATGTGATACCTGTTGAGCATATGCTTCCCTTCCCTCAGGGATGCTATATTATGTCCAACTTTAGAATTGTTGAGATACTAAATTTAGTTATTGATTACAACAGTAAAGTGCTAAGGAGTTTATATACATGATTTTAAAAGGATTTTTGGTTATTATACCTGATATTTCAATAACTCTACTTTTTTTGAGACAGGGTTTCTCTGTAGCTTTGGAGCCTGTCCTTACAGACCAGGCTGGCCTCAAACTCAAAGAGATCCACCTGCCTCAGCTTCTTGAGTGCTGGGAATAAAGGCGTGCACTACCACCACCCCACCACCTGGCAACTCTTTACTTTTAATGAAGGCTAGGATTCATGTTTTGTCAATTTTCTAATAGTTTCTACTTCCAAATTATCTCTTTTCATATATATATATATATATATATATAGTGTATTGCAATTTGCAAGCACTGTTTATTTGTTGGCGAGGGGTTTCTGTCCTGCCTGGTTTCCAGAGTCATTAAGTCCCAAAGAAATCACACAGAGGTCTACATTAATCATACACTGATTGGCCCATTAGCTCAGGCTTATTATTAACTTTTATAACTTACATTAGCCCATTATTCTTATCTGTGTTAGCAACATAGCTCAGTACCTTTTTCAGCGGTATAGTCACATCTTCTTCTGTGTCTGGACAGGACTACAGAGGGAGCTTCCCTCTTCCCAGAATTATTCTGCTCTCACTGACCCGCCTATACTTCCTGTCTGGTTGTCCCGCCTATACTTCCTCCCTGGCTACTGACCAATCAGTGTTTATTTAAAACTGACAGAATAAAGACAATTGTCCCACACCATTTATTTTATAATAAATATGTGTGGGTGCATATATATTTACATGTGTGTTTGTGTGTGCATGTACACATGAGTTCCTAGTCTTAACTTGGAAATGCATACCAATAAACCCATTATAAATCAAGAATCTCCTAAGCTGAAAATGCATTTAGTACATCTAATATAATTAACATCGTAACTTAGTTTATAGGATTAAACAGTTACCAACAACATACATATCTTTACTTAGTTTGTATCTATAACAATCGACATTTTCTATGTGTGTATATGCATCTTTGTATTTATGTAGGTGTGATTGTGTGCAGAACAGAGTCCATATATGTGTCTGTAGCCAGAGACTGGTGTAGGGTATCTTCTTGGAACATTTTGTACTTTATTGACTGAGGCAGTGTCTCACTGAAACCAGAGCTAACCAAATCAGCTATTTAGCTAGCCAGTCTGCTCAGCTGTTTGTCTGCTGCCTCTGTCTCCAGAGCACGGGGATTAACAGGTGGGGTGCCATGCCTGTCTTTTCTGTGAGTTCTTGAGATCTGAACTCCAATCCGCACGCAATATGGCAAACACTTTATCCCTGAGCCATCTCCCCAGCCCCCATAACAATATACTTTTAAATGCCTTTCTTTTCTTAAATACTACATCCCTAAGTCCCAAACACACTTGGCATACTTAAGCTACATATTGGCCTAATGTTGGGTAAGATCACTTAACACAAAGTGTATTTTGTAATAAATATTGAATATCTTATGCACATAACAGATGGGTGTTTTGTTGACATGATGGGATATGAAAACCCGAAGCATGATATCCCACAGGTGCTGGTCACACAGCACAGTAAAAAGTGCTATTGTTTCTTAACACGCAAGTTGGGCTGGCTGGGAGGGGAGGCTCACTGCTGCTACACAGTTGGCAAAACACTAGCCATTATACACTTTTAGCCCAGGAAAATGTCAAAATTGTAAGGCTGGTTCCTACTGAATGTCTGTTTGGCTTGCACAGCGGTATAGCTGGAAAATTAGAAGTTGAATGTCCATTACAAGCCAGAGACTTCATAAATATTTGCTTCTGGAGTATGTAGCTATAAAGTATACAGGTATATATTTTCTTCTTTATAACCATAACCACATACTTTTAGATATCTTTCTGAAATAATACAATCCTGTAAGTCAATTCACCCAGATCCAAGTCATTCTTTCTGATAATAAGGCTGTGTCAAAGTTTACTGAAATGATTAATTTTTAAAGTAGAAGACTGAGAAATGGAAAGTGGATGATTTTGATTGCGGATATTTTTGAGTTTTTTGTATGTGTTTGTGTCAATTCCCCATGTTTATGGATTTTACTCTTTATTTTCAATTCTCTCCTGGGCATTTCCAGAAGGGTAGGGCATACACATGTCTATCATCGTACATCTGCTGGTTCAGACCTGTAGATACCACTCATTGTGTCCAGGAGATAAGACTGCATTTGCCCCATCTATATACAGAGGTTTTCTTTTGCCATTATTCCTTAAAGCAGCTCACTATAGGAACTATTTACATAGCATTGATTTTACACATAGTGTTATAAATACTCTATGCATGTATGAAAATGCTATATGTATATAATTGCATAAGGAACTTGATCATCTATAGATTTTGGTACTCTGTGGGTATCACAGGGACCAATGCCCTATGGAGACTAAGGGATTGTTAATGATTTCCTTTGCTGGGAGTCTAAATATAATATCTTTAATGAATCTTTGCCTGACTTGTTAACAATTAATGATCAAGTAAGCACAACAAAATTTTAATGGTTAAAATAATTGTAAATGCATTTGCATCTTTTAGCCACTGTCTTTCAG
The DNA here is from genome assembly GCA_001685095.1 of Ellobius talpinus. NCBI lineage: Eukaryota > Metazoa > Chordata > Mammalia > Rodentia > Cricetidae > Ellobius > Ellobius talpinus. The sequence continues at coordinate 32,700 of LOJH01002112.1, forward strand.
CTTTCTGGTTAGAAATAAGCACATATTCATTGTAGTAAACATGCAGATTAACAAAAAATTATACAAAACAAAGCCCATAATCCTATGGCCTGGGGATTATAACCCAATAACTTACAATCTTGCTATATACATGTATTATATATGTAGATATATATGTGTTCTCTGTATCTATATAGTGGCTCAAGGAGTTTGCTTTAATTAAGTATTCTATGAGACTCTTCTAACTGGCCATATAGAGGAGTATCTCCAATGTGCTTGGACTAAAGCAGTTCCCTCCCCTGCACAATTAGGCATATCTATTCTGAAGTTGTACTGCAAATACCACCCTTTAGGTGTGACAGCCTATCGGAGCCCACAGTACTGCTTAGCCACTGTAACAAGGCTACAAAAATGGCATTGAACTTGGGAACCTAGAACACTTTGTTTGGATCTCAGACCTGCATCTGTTCCAAATGCAAGATGGTCTTGATTTCTAATTTTCAATTTAGTCAGTCAGCCAGGAAAAGGAGCATTTAGAGAACACTAAAAAAAAAAATTCTCCATTCCTCTTAAGTCCATCAGTCCTCCAAGAAGGAGTGTGCCTGCTCCCAACCAGCCCAGCACTTAATCCCAGCCTGTCACCAGTTTCTATGAAGTGAGGTTTCTATTACTTCCTGGATCGCTCTAGTCTATCAGAGGTCACCATCTCCAATTTAGCCTAGATGTGGATTGGAAAATACCCTGCACAGCCCCAGCATCCAAAGAACATTGGTGTCAAATTCAATTACTGCAGAAGGAGACCCGTTTTTTTTTTTCCTCCAAAGGTCTCTGAATCCATTAAAAAGCGTCTGAGATTCCTAGCATTCCCGCTATGGTGAATGTGTCTCCCACACGGGCCCTTCTGACAGCTGCTTTGTAATTTCACTGTGTCAACTACTTTCATGGTCAGAGTTTCGTTTGTTGAAAAATAGCTCAAATGGAAGCAGAGACTGTAACGTCTTTAACATACATCTACGCAAACCTGACTGGGTGAATACCACAGACACAGAACGACCCACAGTGATTTCGGCTCATGGCACTTTACTTTCTCTCTGTTTTCAAACATGTTGATCTTCCCAGTGTGTGTGTGTGTGTGTGTGTGTGTGTCAATTCTGGATTGCCGTGGTCACACCTTTTGTTAATTACCCCTGTGTGCTACAAAGGAATAACATATCCTTGAAGTATTTTTTCTTTTATTTTAAAATTCTCTTATGGGGAAAGTCACTACATTCTCGTTTGTTCAAATTGTAGAGATTTTTCTTCTCCTTGATTAATGGACACATGAATTCATTTTGTACTGGGGAAAATGGCCCAATACAGATATCTCTAATATATATGAAATGCCGAGAAATTTGTTTCCACGTTTACATTTCCAGGAAGCTGTCTAACAGGCAGGAAATATTAGCAGTTATTCCTCTTGCCACTCCACAGCCTTCTAATTTGTCTAGAACAGTAAAGGATCAAGAAGTATAGTTGTGTAGGCTTTTCTGAGTTTTACACGACATTGCTTTAACTATTGAATCAGCCACCATTTCAATCATTAGGAACTATTTCCAGAAACTATATGCTTTATGCTGAAGTTGGAGCATCCTCTTCAACCTTACAGAATTAGAGCACGGTGAACAGCCGCATCCTCCCAGAGGTGCAGAAGCATCTCCTTGGCTTCTGTCTCATGCCTTTGCACACTCAATTAACACAATACTCTGCAGCCTAGTGAGATCTACAATTTCAGACCTACACTTTGTTATATTTCTGATCATTCTTTGAGGAGAAGGGACCTCCTTAGGGGGTGTAGCCTCCAGACAATCCTCCCAGAGTAAACACTAGACTACAAAATACAGGATTATTTTGGAAAGTAAAATGCCAATGTATTTCATCTTGCATTGATGTGAGATGTCTTTCTCTATATGTGTTATTTTTATTGGTTAATGAATAAAGCTCTTTTGGCCTATGGCATGTAAGAATATAACCAGGCTGGAAGGGAGAGATAGAGAGAGAGTAGACAGAGTCACAGAGATCATGTATCTGCCAAAGGAGAAAGATACCACCAGAATCTTACTGGTAGGCCACAGTCTTGTGGTGATACATAGATTAATAGAAATAGATTAATTTAAGATGTAAAAGTTAGTTAATAAGAAGCCTGAGCTAATAGGCCAAACAGTGTTGTAATTAATATAGTTTATGTGTGACTATATGGGTCTGGGCAGCTGGAAAATGAACAAGTGGTCTCCATTTACATCACATAATATTTTTTATGTCTGATTCTTTTTACTTAAAAAATAACTTCACTACAAATCACTTGTATAAATGTCATTTTTTTTAAATTTCTCATGAACTGACTCATCCATTTTGATCTGTATTAGTTCAGTCTGGAATGAACAATGCTTGGCAAATTTTTGGGATTGAGACTCAATCCCAAATGGAGGTTTCTTTTGGGGCAAACAACACCAGGTGGTGTTGGAACTCACATTAGAAGAGGAGAGGAGAATAGCTACATTTTGGTTGAAATGGAGCACACATTGTGGTCATGTTGGATCATCTGGGAAGCCAGTTTTATCCCCTAGATACTCATCCATTGGACATTCAGGCACAGGTAGTCTGTGATTATAACTTTCGTTTCTTTCTGGGTGGATGCAGAGAAGTGTGTTTGCTGAGTCTTATGGCAATCACATTTGTGTTTCAAACCATTTCCACCATGAATGCATGGGATACATTTCCCCTGCATATTTGCTGGAGTCTGGAGTTATCATTCTTTTGTTTTCACTGTTCTCACAAGTGTGTGGTAATACCCCAATGCAACCTTGACTTGCATCCCTTCATGCCTGGGAAGGCAACGTTCTGAGTTCATTTACTATGTCATACTTTCCTATGGGATGTGTTCTTTTCTCCCCTTTGGTGTGTGTGTGTGTGTGTGTGTGTGTGTGTGTGTGTGTCTGTATGTGTGTGTGTGTGTGTGTGAATGTGTCTTTGTAACTGTGTAGGCAAAGATATACCACGGCTATGTGAAAGTCACAGGCAGTTCTCTGAGACTCAGTTCTCTCCTGCAGACATGTGGATCCCAGGAATCAAACCAGGTCGTTAGGCTTGGCAGCAAGCACCTCTATCCCCAGAACCATCTCAGCAGCCTTATAAAATTATTATCCTTCTTTGAAAGAAAGTGCATTGTAAATATTTAGTAATTGTAGTTAAGTAACAGTAGTAGATTCTGTAAATGTATTTCATTAGCCCCTGACACATTTTCAGTCCTATTAAATGTAGTTTTTTCTTTTTGTAGAGCAAAGCTTTTTCTTTCTTTCTTTCTTTTTTTTAAATCAATCTTAACTGATTTTTTTCTTTCTTCTCTTAGGGTGTTTTGTGTATAAGTCTTAAGTGTTTGGCTCCAAATATGTTACTTTATTTTTTTCTAAAAATTTGTATAGTTTTATATTTAAGTTTATGGTCAACTCTACTTAATTTTGTGTCAGTTTTGGGTCCTGGCTGCATTACTCTGTTAGGAGAACCAGTCACTTCAGAACCACTCATTGAACAGACCGTTGTGTCTCCATTGTGATTGTTGCATCTTTGTTGACTCCCGTGGCTGTCCCATGAGGTCTGTGACTAGAATTCACGTCCTCATCGTCCTCGTCTGGCCATCTCTATGGTAACCAGACTCTCAGAGGCTTATTGTTTTGTATAATGAATATTCAAGTTGGATGTAGTGAATATTTAAATTGGATAAAGTGGTTTATCTGACTTAACTCTTTCAAAGTTTTCACCATTTTTGTCAAGTTCAGAATATTTTCCTTTTCCTTTCCCCTCCTTTCTTCTCTGCCTCTCTCCTTCCCTTTTCTCCCCTCCCTCTCTCCCTCACTCATTTCTTCCTCCCTTTTATAATTTATCTGTTGTGTGTGTGTTTCTGTGTGTGCATTCATGGAAAGGCCAGAAGCTGGCATCAGACTTTCTTAATGACTTTTCCACTTTACTCTTTTTATTTTTTGAGACAGGGTCATTGACCAGATCTGGAGCTCACCAGTTTTCCAGACAGACAAATCAGTCCTGGGAATCCTCCTGTCTCTGGTTGCCTTGTGCTTGAACTACAGGTATGTGTATGGTACTGCTTTCTGTGTGAGCTCTGGGGATCCAAACCTGGGTCTTCATGCTTACATGGCAGGTGCTTTACTGACCGAATTCTCTCTCAGTGCACCCTCCTCTTTCTCTCTCCATCCTGTATCACTGGTTCTCAATCTTCCTAATGTTGTAATCCTTTAATAGAGTTTCTTATGTTGTGGTGGCCCCCCAACTATAAAATTATTTCAATTGCTACTTCATAAATGTAATTTGGCTACTGTTATGAATCGTAATGTAAATATCTGATATGTGACCCCTGTGAAATGGTTGTTCACCCTAAAAGGGTCGTGACCTACAGGTTGAGAACCTCTACTCTTTATCATTGCTGAGACCAGAACCAAGAACCTCATGTCTATTAGGCAAGTGCTCTAACAGTGAGCAGTAACATTGCTGAGATTTTTGTAGGACTCACAATAGCCTGTAAGTCAGTTTGAAGAAATTGACACCTTTTCTCTTGCTGAATCTTCCTGTGCATGAACATGGCATATCTGCCATTTGTTTACTGGGTGTGTTTGATCCACTTTATCATTGTGTGTAATTTTGGTGTACAGATGTTTCACTTATTTTGTTAATTTTATGAACCTATGCATTCCATTTCATTGAGACCAGGCAGGCTTGTTAAATTTATATTTCAAGTTTATAATTGCAGTCTTCCAACTTCAATTATTTGCTGTAACAAGAGTTGATATGACTTTAGTTTGGACTCCCCTACGATTACACAGCTGGAAAAATACTGTGCTGAAAAATCTTCAGAGTTAATTCTGAGCTTTGCGGAAGGGAACAGAAAAGTTAGGCAGGGAAGGAGACAGGTAAATAAAGGTCTTATAGCTATTCCCATTGAAACTGTTGCAATGGATGTTTTGCCTGTATGCATATCTGTGCACACTTGCATGCCTGGTGCCCATGGGGGTCAGAAGAGGATGTCAGATCTCTTGAGACTGGAGTTACAGATGATTCTAAGCTTCTGTGATACCACTGGGTCCTCTGGAAGATCAGCCAGTGCTTTTTTCTATTAAATTCTCTGCTTTAATAGGTGGTTTTGATTAAATAACTATGATTTTCTCCAGTATTTCATTAAGGTTCCCATGTGGGTGACCAGTACAACAGAAAGATTTTCGTTTAGTTACCACACCATTCTCTTCCTCAGGATCAAATGCTGTGCATAGTGCTCACATTTCATACACATCCATGTATACACCTTCTCAGAGTTCATAGGGCTGGGCTGTGATATTTAAAAACATGCCCTGCCAGTACACCCTCCCGAAAAGAAAAGAAATGTCATAGTTGGAAAATGATAAAAGGTGTATATTTATCATATATAAACTAAGGCAACAAGGAAACTACATTTGCAAGTATAGAGGAGAAACAGGAGAAATACAACATTTAAAAATAACTGTAAAGTTTTGTTTATTGTGTATACTGTGCCATATTAGGGTGAACTGGTTCAGCTTCTTTAACCCTCGTTGTCTTACATCTACTCTGTGGCAGAATTCAAGCCATAGGCTTTTTGTCCCCTATTGTTGTTAAAAAAAACTAGTTCATATGTAATCACTGCCTCTATATCACTCCTGCCTCTCTCTCCCCCTCTAAGTCCTTCCAGGTCTCCTCTTACCCTCCTAAAGTTATTATGCCTTCTTTATTCTCTCTCTCTCTCTCTCTCTCTCTCTCCCCCTCTCTCTTTCTCCCCCATTCTCTCTATATATACTAAATATGTATATATTATAAACATATTTATACACACATAATGCTTATATATACAGTATATATAGTATTTATGCATATGTATGCAGACTATACTGATTCCATTATGCATTGTTCATGTATACATGCATTTAGATTTAAGTCTTTGGCATTGGACACACATTTATATGATTAATATACACAAAGAAGCAAATGAGCCCACCAGCACACAGATGCATTTAATCTATAATTAACAACACCTTTCTCAAAATAAAAGGTTGATACCAAGCTGTTAGCACTGACATCACACAGCTGATTCTAAAGATAAAGCAGTGGTCCTCGTGACAGCCACAGAAACCAGGAGCTTTTGAGAGAAAGAGAATCAAGATGCGCTCTGATCTGAACGTTGGTACTTTCCTAACTTCTATTGCCATCTAACTAACGCTGGAACAGCTAAGAGATAGTAGTACCTGTGTGAGGTACTTTCTCTCTACCCCGTGCATGTGTTGGTACAGGATTCATGGAGCAAATTACTCTTTATTATTTTCTTTTTATTGAAGCTTGTTAGTTCTGCATGTTAGTAGGGACATCAATAGTTTCACACACACATACAACACACACAGAGAAAATCCAATCTTGTCTTTTCAACAGTCGCCATCCCCAAACCCCTTCCCAATTCCTAGAAATCACATTCTACTTTCCAGGTTAACTTACTTTATTTTATCTAGCTTCCACCTATGAGAGAGAAGATGTGGTATTGCGTCTGGCTTATTTTGCTTAACACAGGGTCCTCTGTTTCCATCAATGCTGCTGCAAATGACAAAATTTTATTCTTCTTTATAGTTGAATACTATTCCTACTTTATACCTATATGTGGTGTCATTTTTAATTCATTCATCCTTGGTTGATACCTAAACTGATTAGATATCTTAGCTACCATGGACAGGGTGACAGTAACCATCGATGTGCAGGTGTCTTTTGAGTATGCTGATTTCTTTTCCTTTGACATGACACCCCAAAGTAGAATTGCTAGATAGAATGCCATATTTATTGCTAGTTTATGGGGTATCTCCACGCTGTTCTCTGTAGTGGATGTACTAATTTATGTTCCCCAACAGTGCCTATGAGCTCCTCATTCCCACACCAGCATTTGTCAGTTCTTTTCTTTTTCTAATAGCTATTCTAACTAGAGTGAAATGGAACTTCATTATAGTTCTGTTCTCCCTGTCCCTAGTGCCTAAGGAAACTCAACATTTTGCTCCATGGATTTATTGGACATTCTACTTTTGAGCAATGTCTATTTGGATTGCTTGCCTATTTATTAAACTGGAATAAACTTAGCCAAGGAAATACTTAAAGACCCCCAACAATGAAATTTGCAAAATACTGAAAAAAAGAAACGAAGAAGGTCCAAGGAATCAGAGACTCCTCCCACATGTTTGTAAATCCAAAGACATCATATTTATCAAATACACACTGCCCAGAGTGACATGCAGAGTCAATGTGAGACCAAACAAAATACTAATGCCAATCTACAGACACACAGACAACAATCCCAAATCACAGAGGAACACAAAAGACTGTGAATAGCAGAGAAATCCTGGGCAAAAAGCACAAAGCTAGAGGGAATTCTTACAATCAAGATATACTACAGAGCCACAGTAACCAATATAGTGTGGTGTCACCGTAACAACAGACATGGAGACCAACAGAACAGAACAGAAGCCCCACAGAGGAGCCCACACATTTGCAGCCAGTTGAGTCTTGACAAAAGTTCAAAAAACATCCACTGAAGAAAAAAAATGACGTTTTGATAAACGTGCCTGGGAAAACTGTATATCATCATGAAGAAGATTGAAACCTGACCTCTGTCGCTCACAATGTACAAATGAACCACAAATGGATCAAAGGTATAAATTTAAACCCTGAAATTCTGAAATGGCTAAAAGAAACTTAGGGGACATTGGGGCAGGCTGTGACATTCTAGACACAGGAAACAAAAGAAAAGAAATAATGTCTAACATTACATTAAACAAAGAAATTTCTTCCCTGAAAAGTCAAGAAACAGTCTGAACACTGGAAGGACATATTTTCTGACTGTGCCTCATAATGTTAATATGCAGAATATGTAAAGAGCTCAAACTACTATATTAAAAATACAAGTAACTGAAATGTGGAGTAGTTTTCTTATCATGCACATAGGCCCTTATCCAGAATGGGTTCAGATTCACTTGCCTGCTTCTCCTCCTCTCTTTGCCCTCCTGCCATATTGCAACAGAACAAGAAAGTTCCAGCACACACTCGTACCTTGATATTGCACTTTTCAGCCTTGGAAGCTGCACAACTAGCTTTCTATTCATTGTGGATTATGATATGTGCTTCTGTGGATTAACGTCAGCAGGCATCAGGTAGAATATGTGGAGAAGCCTATGGAAGAAGGAAGCCCACAGAGAAACCTAGGCATCCAAAGACTTTGTATGTGAGTAAATCACTCTTCATTTATAAGGTCACCCACAAACAATTTCTGACATATTTTGCTCTGGTAAATCTATTGGAACATGAGTTGTGGCCAGCTCAGAGGGTGTCAGTTCAAGGCTTTAGGGAAAAAGACTAGTGGTAAATATTAAGTGCATTTAACCTTGAAGGTAAGGCTAAGTGGAAGTTCTAGGAGGCCTAAAAGCTTTATGTACATTTTATATTCTCTGAAAAGACAGAAATAATAACATGCCACCCACAGTGGGAGAGAGGGGAACAAAGATGAGAGGCAGTGTGAGATCTTACCTTGCTCTGTGTGTAGTAGGTGAGAGTCAAAACTCAATTTGACGACTGGAGTAGTGAAAGTTTCAGATCAGTTAATAGTGCTCAGACAAATATGCAAAGTATTAACTGCCCTGTTTTACATTACATGCTGAAGGACAAGGAGGAGTAAGAGCACATTGTTGCCTCTAATGGGAAATGGTAGAATATCTAAAGCCAAGAGGCAATTAATGGTATTTTATAAAGAATTCAATAAAAAGTAATTGAGAACAAATATCTTTCCAAATATTAGAACAGCAGCAAGAGCAAGCAAAGCAGAGCATACTGTAAAAATTATGTATGTGGATATAGTCATAATGTGAACTGATATTGTAGGCTAACGATTATAAGGAAATAAACAATAGATTTAGCTTACCTTTTAAAAGATGTTTCAGCCAGGTGTGGTGATACAGAACTCAAATGCCCAGCAAGGGAGGCAAAGGCAAGCAGATATCTGTGCATTCAAGGCCAGCCTGGTCTACATAGTGAGTTCTAGGGCAACCAGGGATACATAGTTAGACCTTCTCTCAAAAACTTAAAAAAAATTAAATAAAAAAAGTGTCAAATTGGATTACCAGCTCCACTCGGCTCTCTATTACAGTGTTATATTATGTGTGTTTTAATGAATAAAGCTTGCCTTATTTATTATTCAGAGAGCAAAGCAGACACACTAGTTAGCCATTCAGGCCAGGGTATGGTGGCACACACCTTTAACCCCAGGACTCAGAAGACAGAGGCTGATGGATCTCTATGTGTTCAAGGCCACCCTGGGCTACACAAGATTGAATCTGTCTAAAAGAGAAACAGCTCACACAAAGGTGATCCCAGCACTTGGGAATCACCTGCTTTTAATCCCAGCACTAGAGAGTTGGAGACAGGAAGGGATATGACTGGGCAGAGAGAGGAATATAATTAGGGGAAGAGATAGAAACTCAGTGGAGTGTGGAGTTTGAGGTTGGTGGATAGCATTGCAGGACTTCCCTTTTGATCTGAAGAGTTGGTAGAGGTAAAAGATCTCTCTAGTGTTTGGCTGCTTTGCTTTTCTGATCGTCAGGTTGAACCCCAGTGTCTGTCTCTGGGTTTTTATTATTCATGATATACTCTGTTGCACAGGAAAGAAAGAACCCAGGAGATCTTAGACAACTATGGGGAATGCCATGCTAGGGAAACACAACTAACAAAAATAGAAGCTAAAACATTATACTGAACAAGATGAAATTCAAAGCAAAGAGCATTAGTAATGACAGAGATGAATGCTTAGAGTGCCCAGGCTAAAAGTCACACCAGGCGCAGCAATTATCTACCCAGAAAACTCGAGTGGGAACATTCAGGAATGTGGAACCACAGCCTCTCACGAAACACACCAGCAGCTGAGGCTTTCATTAACCTTGTTAAGTATGAGATGTATCAAGAATACAAAAGAAAAAAGTAAGAAAAAGAATACATATAACCTTGCTGTGCAATAAGCAGGAAGGTCAGTGAGCTTTTCTAGACACTGGCTACACAGCAAATAACACATCCCACAAGTACCCATAGACCTTCCAGACAGACAGACAGCGACTTAGTTGTGACATAAAGAAAATATCACCAAATTCTAGTGAAGTAGAAATGAGCCATCAAAATCATCTGAAAAGAGCCAGCAAACCACAATGTCATATGGGACCAGCCTTTATCACTTAGGAATAAAAATAATACTTGAGGAATATAATCCAACAGTAAAGAATTTAATGGTGATGAAAATGCACCCCAGGATTTAGAAGTCTGTCTAAATAAATCATTGCTAAGGAAAAGATCTGTCACATCAAATTCTCCTGTCAACCTTTCAAACATGATATGAAGAAACAAAGCCCATTAAATAGATGACTTAAAAAACAGCAAGAGGATGTAATTAATAAAGAGAAAAGTCATATAACTAGGAACTAGAATATAAAATACAGAACATAATATTTATTACCTCCATGTTTATAATGAGGAATAGTGGAGATCGACACAAGAGAAAGGAACTCATGAGAGAATGTTGAAAGATGGGGATGGGCACAAGATCAGAGACTTCATTGAGAAAACAGTGCCCGTCACGTAAGGAGGTCACACTGGTGTGTGATGATCAGGAGTGATCTCTGGGTACCAGTGAGGAAGGAGATGGTCAGCTGTACAAGGGAAAGATGCAGGATGCTGGACTGTTAAGATACCGAACTAGTGACTTCCTGTCAGGATAACAGCTGACACAAGTTGACGTTTGGAAGGGCCTGGTGTTAATCTAGGGTCTGTTTAAATGTGGAAAACTACAAGAAATTTTAGCAAAACTTATGCAGGAACCGTAAGTGTTTTCCTTGCATCCAGGCAGAGAAATGAAAAAGATTCTATTGCCCAGAGGCCCTTGTCACCAGGGCCATCACTAGCAGGTGATACATGAATGAGATGAAAGAAACTAAGCTGTTCAAGTGACAAGATGTACAGTGTCTGTCAATATTTGTCAGTCTATGCAAGGCCTACAGTCAAGGGTACTTGTGTCCTGGAAGGGACAGCAGGCCCCCAACACCCTTGCTTGGCCATCCTGACTCACACGTGCAAGAGAGGGACTCTGGCTTACATTCCTGTCCTGTTGGAGATGAAGGCCTGAGGTTTCCTTGGCATTGTGTTTGTGGTGGCAGAAAAAAAAGTGCTATGCAATCCACAGATTCACCTGCCATCCCTGTAGACCTTTCACCTTGGGCAGACATGGACCTGGGGAAGAAATGTTGATCCCAGACCAGCAGGTTTGCTATTTTAGAAATTAGTCTGTTTCCCTGACATAGTAGGAACATGACTCATCAAGGAACTCAGATAGCACCTGAAATTTATTTTAGTTTTGAGTAGAGTCTAAACAGATTTCATCCGAATTTAGTGTTTTTTTTGTTTTTGATTTTGTTTTTTTAAAGTTTCCATCTTTATTCATGAGCAGGAAACAGGGAGATGGCATGCCGGGAATGGCCCCAATTTTTTGAAACCTCAAAGTCCATCCCTAATGACACACCTCCTCTGAAAAGACCAGTCCAGTCAATCATTCCAAAACAGATTCACCAATAGGGACAAAGGTATCAAAAACATGAAATCATAAGGGCCGTTCCCATTCAAACTTCCACATCAAGAATACTAGGAAATGGATTCAATGATCATTGATTCTTGAAAGCTTTACTTAAAGATCTCTATATTTTAACGATTTCAGAGGTAAATA
>LOJH01002113.1:5874-43800 GCA_001685095.1 Ellobius talpinus
ACACACACACACACACACACACACACACACACACACACACATACACACACAAAGAAAAGAATACCAAATCACTTCTAAAGAAATATATTTACATGTAATACATGTAATAACATTGTATAGTTAAATAAAGAGACAACAGATCAACTGTCATACTTTGGTGAAGATAGAATTTTTGCTGTTACTTCTGAATTAAGAATTGAGTGAGCATAAGTAGTAGTTTTAAAACGGTTGACACTAGCAATTCATTTAGCACCATATAGTTAGCACCAGAATAGATAAATATTGGTAATTTACACCTAACAATAACAACTGTAGTTTCAAAGAAATTTCAAAATTGTAATCGTATGGTGATTGTAATTTTCAGCACCATTAACCAGTGAATTGTTAAAGTTCCTCAATTTTAAACAACATTTTACAATTCTAAGTTGAGCCATCACACAATTTTAAAAATGCGTCTTCACCCATACACATAACAATATAAAACTTTCATAAAAACAAAGACAGTTTTAGTTATTACTAGAAATATAACTTTATCCCCACCCCAAATACTTCAGTAGATAAAACCTTCCATCTATGTTAGGATTTGCATCCTATGATGCCGTGAAACCTAAGGGGTAAGATAGCAACAGTTTCTGCATTGCTTTTTCTTCTGGAAAATATTCAGCTCATCCATTTATTTTTGTATTATTTACCAAGCAAAGTATAGACCTAAAACACTTAAAGTGGTATAAAGATGCACTGGGTTTACTAGGGTAGACTCCATGGATTTGTTTAATACAAAAATATCGGAAATACTTTGTTTCAATTAAAATATTCAGAATAAGCTTTATTGGTTGGACTCACCCCTTCTTTTGTTCTGCTCTGTGCTAGCGCTGCATAGAAATTAGAAATGACATTTTTGTGAACATCTCAACTGCAGGTGACAGTAGAGCCAGATACAATTTCTATAGAAGTTTTGAAGGGCCACAGCCACGATGATGCCAAAAGCAAAAATAATAGTACTAATAACCTCAGCCTCTATGTTATTAAAGCAAGCTTCTCTATCATTAAAAGAATGCTAAGACCATACCTAAGCAGTTCACAAACATTCCTAAATAGTAGTGCATCGATTTTGTAGTGAAAATCGTAGACTTCATTTTAGTTGTTTTTCCCACGTGAAGGCCATAATGTTACTTTTCTACAAAATAAATAGCATTGGGGGACATCAATGCTTTTAGTCATGTTACTTTCTAATGAAAGATTTCAAAATAAAAATTTTAATACTGACTATTTAAAGCTGCCTGCATGAAACAGTTTATGGCCAGACCTGTTCCACCTCTGAGAATTACAGTGCAAGCCCATTTAACCTAGCACCCCTGTGAAAATGTAAGACATTGTATCTCATTGTATCACATTGATACAAGCAAACTATCATTTGCATTAGACCAGGAAAGAAAATAGTTTCACGTAGCCATTTTCTATACCAACATTAAAAATTACAGACAGAATAGCAAATATACCCGTTGTGCTTTCAGTTTAGTTGTTAAGTTTTAAGAGTTGTTTTGTAAGTCTGCAGACCCAAGTTTCAATGTCATCCCATGGACAGTTCATCTGAAGGCTTTTACATGCAAGCCTTTATGTTTTAGAGAATTTTTAGTCTTTAAAAGCAAGGAAAGGCAGAATTAGTTTCAACTTTTACAAGTTTAGACTTTTAAACTAATTCTGAAAACTCCTCTGAACTAAACATTTATTACACTCCAGGCACTGGATAATATGCTATGATAAATGCAATGAATTACATGGAGATCATGCCAAGGAGAAGCTGTGGTACTAATCATTTTAATATTCATAAATTTCTGTTAATATGGTGAATTAATCTTCACAGGCAAATCTGTGAACTACATATTAAATATCATTGCTATTCCTTCAATCTGAGAAACCCAATTACTCATGCAAGCTAGAAAGAAATCTGGAAATGAGAGTTGTAAATTTCTGTTTACATAGTTTTTCCATCAGTAACATTAAGGATGAAAACACTTTTAGGTGTGGCAAGCAGTTGCCATCAAAATGAAATTCTGTCGAACGGCCAGATGGCACACAGCTGTAAATTTGAAAGTTAGAGGCAAGAGGCTCAGGAGTCAGTCATTCTTGACTACATAGTGAGTTTAAGGTCAACCCGGGCTGTGTGAAACTGTCTCAGGGGAAATAAGGTGAAAGAAATAGAAAAAAATGAACCAACTCTATATTGGATAATACTTCTATCCTCTATTGTATTCCTAAAATGGTTCTTTAAATAAGGACCATATATTTTTCCTCAAGGCCGGTTCACTTAATAGTAAAACAGTTGGTAACAATTGTCAGTGTTTAAAAGTAATTAGACCATTTGTTTGTCATCAAGCAGGCCCAGTATCCAGATGGTGGATTCTTCTCCCATTGAAAGGATCTAATTAACAATCTGCCATCTTTCAATGCATGCACCTAAGAAACTGTAGTTGCGTATGTTAAATAAGTAGCTTTCTTCTGTTGTTTGTCCTCTGAAATTATCATGTTTACTTGCTCTGTGAGTCTGTACTCATGTTCACGGGTGTGCACACATTTTTGAAATAGGATTTGTTCCATGTCTTGGCCCAGATATTGTATTACCCTCTCTGAAAAAGACTTTGTAAATTCCTAATCTCATGAGAGAAGTTTTTGTGATGATTTACTTGATTTTCATAAACAAAGTTAATGAGGAACTTAAAATCACTTTCCTATAAAAATGAAGTTCCATAATTATTTCTTTGAAAAACATCCACCAAAGGCTATATTAACAAAATTGACTGCATGTGGTATTTATGGAGGATCTTGGATATAATATTCAAAAGCTCAAGATAGTAGATAGATGACCTTCTCCAACTAATGGCAGGGGAACCAAGGAGATGAATGTGCCCTCAACTCTACACATTTCTTTCTAAAATCCTTCATCCTTTGTTCGTGGGTCCCAAGATGTACTCAACTCTTGTGGAGCTTCTGGCTGGTCTTTGTGTACCAGCATACTAATCCCATGATTACTTATGCCTCTTACTTCTCTTGAACTTCATCAGTATTCTGAGAATCTTGTGTTCAGTCTAGCCTATTCTGCTCCAGAAATCTTTGAGCAGATGTCTATTCTTACATAGTTTGGTGGTTTGAATAATGACTCCCATAGGTTTATATATTTGAGAATAGGGTCTTACTCGGACTTTTTAAAAAGAATGAGGAGGTATGGCCATATTGCAGAGGGTGTAAACTCGTCATTATGGGTTGACTTTGATGTTTAAAAACCCTGGCCAGGTGCAGTCTTACTCTTCTTGCTTCCTGCCTGCAGGTCAGGGTATAAACACTCACCTACCGCTCCAGTACCGCACCTCCTTCCTGCCTATCCCCATCTTCCCATCAGGATGACCATGGACTAATCCCCTGAAACTGTAAGCAAGCCCCTAGTTAAATACTTTCTTTTTATAAGCTTCTTTGGTCACGGTGTCTATTCACAGCACTATAACTAAGACACCTTCCATATTTCACTTAAATATTGGAGTTTCCTGGGAAACACACACTTCACATGTGAGACAGCAGCATTTATCATCCATTCCACCCTTAAGTGGTTAATATGTTTGTTCCTCAAAATACACGAAATATGATTAGTGAAAAATAATTCATAGCAAAATTACTAGGCTATGCTATTTTGTGGACATCTCTAATAGCTTCTCGAAGGCAGGAATCACATATAATTATGTTTGCATTATCAGAACATAACCAGCAAAGTGAATTAGTCAAAGTAATTGTTGAGTGAATAATAAAAAGATTAACTCATTCAAAAAAAATCAAAAAAAATGAAACTGATCAAAATGAGTGTGATGGAAACATCCATAAATTCAACACATACTTTAGAGATCCAAATAAAATTAAGTATCTCCAGAACAAATTCTATGATTGTTAAATTAAGTAATCTCCAAATACCACTGATTTGCAAACAATCCTTTCATGGGTGTTGTAGAAATGGTCCATAAGCCCAAATATATTTTTCATTTTCCCTTGTTAGTGGTCACATCATATTAGTGTCTATGTGTCACATCACACAACATATATGCATGCATATATATATACATATGTATACATATGAATACACATATATTACAGCTTGAACATACATTTCATTCCTTAGGGACATAGTAACATAATATCCCTGAATACAGGTTTTGGAATTGAAAGCAACGACTATGCCATCACTACATATACAGTCATTTAATTTAAATTTAAGTTCAGAAAAATAGAAATTGATGTTTTGCTTGTATCCAAAACTTAACACCCTAGACAAACACTAAACAACTGACCACTAAAATGAGAATAGGGTTATAATAAAATATGTATAATATGTTCAAACTTCTGCACATATATATATGCTTATGAGTTCAAAAGCCAATGTATCTCCCAGAGGAATAAAAAGAAAAGCTTATTTAAACCAGTACAAGTAGTTTGATGTTACTCCTGGAAAGCACAGATTGTCAGTACAGGCTCCCCCATAACTCGGAGGACACGATGAACATGGCACTCCCACTTTGTATGGTGCTTCTCCAATCCAGTTACCCCTTGGAAGAAAAAGGAAAAGACGACATTAGTGCTGCTCACTCACCCCAGAGTTAGATGACTTCGACACACATGCTCACACACTCCTGACATGTGAGGAGCATATTTTATAAGGCCCTGAAAATTACATTCATGTATTAAAAATTTCCAAAGCACATTTTTATTCCATATTTCTTGCTTGTAAAATGCTTCCTATCTGAATAAATGAAGAGAATCTTAACTGTCAGGTAAATAATAAAGTCCTATTTACAGTTTCTGGTGATATTATAAGTCATGGACACCAGGCTCAATCCACCCCCTACATTTGTCTTCTACTCTAGCAGCATTTGAGGGCACAAGGTCAGGCCCCAGTTCCATTTAATATGAGAGAAGAATTAAAAAATGGATAAAATGCTCATAAGATTTATTTTAAAATTTAGGAAAATTTAAGTTTCTAATCTTTATAAAACCTGGAGCCAACTATTCTCATAAGACAGTAATGGCTCTTTGGCACAAAAGTGATTCTCAAATCTTTTTCCACATAAAAAACCAAACCTGTCAGTTTTTAGTTGATGCTCTTTGATCTTTCATGGTTTGAGTAGATACAACTACTTGATTGGTCCTTCACACTATGATGACACAAAGATTACAATAGTGAAGCTAATTCTATATGCAGAATATCTGAGCAAGGCTATTGCTTCTGGGCTTTTGTTCTTTATGTTGTAATAAAAGATGACAATAACTTATTTTCAGTATCAGACTACTAATACAAACAGCAAAATGAAGGAAATTATATGAAGAAGAAGTTTGGCTTTCGATGCTAAAACCAGGGTTGAGCACAACAGATCTTAGTGAGCATTTAACCTAAACCAGACCTGTTGGTGACTGTGAAGCACACGTGCAGGAAATAAAATTAGAAAACTACTCGGCTGTGAATTTAGACCATTTCCAACACATGAAAGTATGCACATTGAAAATTCGCTAATTAACTGTTCATATCACAAACTTAAATGGAAGTTTAGGATTCCCCACTTCCACTTAATGGAGTCTACTGTCTGCCTGGAGGATAGAATTCCTCTCCTTGAGGGTCATTTTAATGACATCATATGCCTATCTAGAAGCACTGCAAGCCTCTCCTCCTATCATGTGACTCATATGTTCTCATAGTCTCTTGAATCTTCCCACCCTGTAATAAAAGTCTTTTCTCTCACTATTTATTCAAAGGTATATGAGAACAGTATATGGAAGGAGCCTGTTATATAATTTTACATTTTTTACTTATTTTTTAAATATTTATTACTTTTTAAATATTTAAATTCTCAAGCATGTGTTTTGAAAACAAAACCCAGAACTGAAAGATTATGTGTAATATTATCATATGTTACAAATTTCTAAAAAACATACTTATTATTTAATAAAGGATAATAATGTTTAACAGTAAGTCAGTCAATTCATACATCATCCATTCTTTAATTTTTTTGTTCAAATCCATTTATTTACATATTATCTGTCCTTCTCTCTTTATTTTTCTTTCTTTCTCATTTTTCCACTGAAAGCGTTAGCTTACAGAAAACTTCAACTGGAAAAATAATATTCACCTCCAAGTCAAGATTTTAAGTCTTAATCACCTATGATTTTTATTAAGACCATAAAATATTAGTTTTTTATTAAGACTATAACACATTAATTGTATAATACTTTCATGTGTTTTAAAGACTATCATACATTAATGTTAGTGCTATGATATATTAATGTTAGTGTAATGCCTTATATTTGGGGCCTATAAATCAATCAATATTATTAGGAAAGTTTATTATTTGGCTGAAATAGAAGAGCTAAATGAATTTTTAAAATCATTCTTTGATTATCTCTTTAAAACCTGGCCAATTTCTCACAGGGAGGAAGGATACCAAGAGAATACCAAGCATATATGGTTAAAATAGCAAACAAATGCAAGGGTTAAATGTCTTTGGAAAGATATTTTTCAGACTCCTCATTGCAATAATTTTGAAGGAAAATCATAAATTTTCTTCTTTTTTAAAGCAGGATTGGCCCAAGCCCACCACCATATCAATGAGTCTTGTGGTCACTTATGACATGCTGTTCCCCTTCCTCCCTGTGTTGGAAAAGCTGGAGAAAATCTTTGTCTAAGACTCACTTTGGAAGGCACCACAAGTATCATAAACCCCTTCTATATTTGACACTTATTCCAAATGGGAAGAGAACTCTGTATAAATATGGAAACAATTTCTCATCCTAAGAGTTACAGCTATTAAGAAGCCATTTTATTAAGTGTTAGTAAATGTTTCTCAATCTTTATAAGGAATATTCAAAAATATAACTGGATTTTGTAGTCTTTGACAAATTAGTATTTTATTTATGTAGGCTATAGAATGATAATACCAAATAAATTTTATTCTAAAAAATGAGAGAAGTAGGAAAAAGATCTTTTCCAATATGTTTTTTTCCTAGTGAAATAGATAAGCCAACATTCTGGTACTGATAATTCAGAATATTGTCCTGATAGCTTCTCTAGAGGATGCTTTCTGATACCTTTGATAAAGGTGTCAATGACTATGACAGTCTCACACTTAACGAAGCAGAGCAGTGATGGTAAGGAGAACTTAGTGACTTCAGGTGTCTTCATGCGTAACACCTTACAATTTTAACTCACAACCCTTGTCCCTGTGAAAAGAAACCTTTTACCCTGTCATTTTTCAGATTCGTGAGGATGATCATGAGGCTGGGGATGAAGTATAGGTGAAGGTGAAGAAGTACTGCAGAATATATTTACTTCTATATCAAAAATATGCCCATCTGGCTACTGATCTCTAATGTCCAGGCTACAGGAAGTGGAATTCAATTTGGTACTTACTTTGGAGCATAGTTGCAGACCAGGTACACTGCACGTCGCCACACAGATCCCCAGACATTCATGTTTTGGCAAGTATGAATTGCACATCCTATTCGATTAGAAGTGGCCCAGACCATCTGCAAAAATAAATCAATATCTTCCAAAATTGCTTAGAAATTCAAAAGTCATCAAAATAAGAAAAAGCATTTTTAAGATAAGAATTAAAAAAAACAAACATCAGTTGAAATGACCTGTGTATAATGAGTGCACATGGGACCAAAGCATCGCATAGGACACCGAGGGTTGCAATCCTGGGGGTAAGGAAAGGCATAATCTTTTACTTCGTCATACCATGGCTTGACCAGCTGGAGAATAGAGCGATATCTAGATGTCAAGAGAAAGAGCAAAACAGAACTCAGTAGGCAGGAAGCTATTTAGTGAAATTGTCTTACACTATAAAAGTGTTATAATATTGTTCATTATAACAAGCTCATCTCCACTGCTGAAAATTACTATCCACTCTCTAATAGAGCTCTTTGTTTCTCTGGAAAGAGAAAAGCATAAAAATGCCCAATGAACCTTAATTCATCCAAGCACATGCTAGGTCATTCCCAAAACAGAACACAAATTATTCAGGAAACATCAAAGTCTTATTTAATGTATGCAAAAAATTACTCTATTAGAATTTTATTAATAATTTAGATTTATTAGACACCTGGAAATAGTTAAAATACTTTAACTCTAATGAAAGTGTTCATAAGAATGGCATTATAGAATGTTGGTCATAATATTCTACAGTAGAAGGAAACATTCTGTCAGCAAGAATTTTCTCATTGTTGTGCAATACACACATGTCTGTGTGCACACTTATGTAAAGGCAGATTTTTCTATCTTACCAGTTTGCCAATTTATTAATTTAATTGTTTATATGCAATTATACACTATGATGGTAATATAAACAGCCACACATATTTGACTTCTGCAAAATCATGGAGTTTTTCTGTGTATGTGGTTGTGGGACAAGACACATCATGCACAGTCCTTTCTAGAATTCAGCAGAGTCGATGACAAACACAGATGGAGGTAGCATGTTCCAAAGCAAGAGAGAAAGATGATCTTATTAGGCCTCATGAACTAGTTGTATAGCTTTTTAAAATCCAGTTATTCATAAGCCAAGCATCATTTTCTGACTCACAGAAATCAGTTGAAAATTGATCATAATACTTAAAATTGATACCTTTATCATCTGTAGGGTCTATAAATAATGAAGTATAATCATGTGAATAATTTTTTCCTACCTTCCAGTTCGGACAGATAGATTTTGACCCAAAAATCTCAACAAATAAGAAGGTCCATGGTCCCAAATGCAAGTGGCTGCCCAGGCCTCAGCAGATTTTGCAAGATTTTCATCCCAGACCTGTGGAAGTTAAGTAATCCTTCAGTTTTGCTGAATTTGTTTTAATAAACAAAAAGAAAAGAAAGAAACAATGCTCCTGTTTCCAAGAGTTCTTTCAGTTCAGGGTCCTGTGATTGTTGTAGCTAAAACAAAGTATTAATTATGAACTAAACATACATAACTATAATAAAATAACTTCACAGTTTTACAAAGGGTGCTATGTAGATAAAGTACATTATATTTTAATCAAATAAAAAAAATTTGTTTTGTAAGAAAGGAAATTAGTGGAGAGTTACATATATATAGGAGGTTATTTTTATTTGAAAGTGCATGCCAAAATTTGCATGACTCTTTGATTTCATAAATGTTCATATTAGTCACTGTGCAGATTGGCATTCCCATCTCAATAGCTGCATAGAGAGTTCAAGCAACCCAGCATTGTAGGTGTGTCAACAATAAATTACCTCTGTAAAGATAGTCAATCTACCTTCTATTAAAGTATGAAGATACAAATATCTGTACTTCTTCTACACAAAAGTCATCTTCTATAAATTGGTATAGAGCATTAAAATAACAAATTTAATGTAAAACTATTTTATCCTAGTACTTAATTTAACATTAAGAAGATATGTTTTTCAGCTTTAATGGACTTATCAAACATTTGTTTTTTCCATCAAAAATTAGTAAAATATGGATTTCTAAAATATTGACTGTAGTTTATTGAAATATAAAGCTACACAATCAATGCACTAAAAGGTGATATCATCAATCAACTGCATCTCTTGAAGTGTTAATCACAGTTATTTGAGAAAATACATGTACACATTATATATTAACAAGTACTATTCTTCTGTTTTAAAAATACTTTATTAGAATCAACTAAATGAATCAAATATATGAATCACAGCACAGTACATATAGCACTGATATGAAACAGTGATCTTGTGTTTATGCTTATTTATGCTACTGAAAACATAAGTGACTGGGGCCTGTCATCATCATCCGTCTGCCAGTTAACTCATCCACAAAACTAGAACACTGGAGGTGATGCTATCTTCAGATCCACAGTCTCATGATTTGGATATACATGAGTAGCCCCAGAATCAGTGCTAAAATGAGCTATATGGTACTGGCCAGTGATTGGCCAGCACTACTGAGAACATACACTCTACACAAAACAATTCAAAATTTTCAACAAATGTCTTTCCTTCATTGTGTGTGTGTGTGTGTGTGTGTGTGTGTGTAGTACAGTGCTGGTATATGTGTGTGTGTTGTACATGTATTTTCATGTTTATGTAGAGAGTGGAATGCTCATGTAGAGGACAGAGGTTGACACCCGTTGTCTTCCTTAGTCACTCTCTACCTTTTGATTTGTTTGTTTGTTTATACAAAGTATCTCTGGACCTGGAGCTGGTCTATTTGGCAAGAGTAAATGGCGAGCAAGTCCCAGAGTTCCTCTTGTGCCCACCTTCAGAGCTCTGAAATTTCAAGCCCGAGTAAATGCACCTGACATTTTTATGTGGGTTCTGGGAAATTAGCTAAGGTTAGTCTCCGTGCCTGCAAACCATCAATCCCTCAGGTTATTTTCATCCTCTTAACCTAGGGCTAACAGGTTAGCATTGAGTTGATCATAAATAGGGTAGATAAGCTTTGAATTAAATATTTAAAATGGGTTATTCTGTTTATTAGTAAATTAAGAGAGAACTTGAGCTAAACAAGTATCTTGACTGTAAATCACATGCAACTGAAACACTTAGCCTAAGACAAGAAAACAGAACTCAAACTGAAGTCATCTGAGTATCTGGATGAGCTATGACCCTAAGAGATAAGAGGAAAATGAAAAGAATGCAGGATCCTCTTCAAGTTGGGAGATCCTTTGAGCTTGACCCAGCGATACAAAATTGAGACAAGAAATGGTGCTTCATGGGAGAGAGTTGGGAGAAATTTCCTGTCTTATATAAGTCAGAAGAATTGATAATATTAATACAATACAAATAAAAGGTTGTCTTACCATGTGATCTATTGGAAATCTTCAGTATACCAACAAACAAACATGGGACACAATGGCACCTGTGACTGTGTATTTGTGTCCAGCCAGTACTACTGGCTAGTAAGAAACCATGATCGTTGGAATGTAACTCTATATAACCATAGACTTGTTTGGAAATATATATTTTTTAATTTCAAACTATGAAGTATGGAAGTATGCAAAAGGACAAAATTCAAAGTTAGAATGGATGAATAATTTCAGGTAAGGAATCTGTGTTTACAGCCTTTTGCTAATGTTTGCAGTAATTGGGAGACTATGACTTCTTACAATAGCATATAGACTTCTATTTTTAATATAAAATATATAGGGAAGACATTATCACCAATTGTGATTTTAGTTGAAAATGATAAAAGTCTGGTAAATTCTTAACCCAGTGCTGTGAAGTTTGGTTAATTTTCCTCTAACATTTGTTAAAGAAACATTTACATTTCAGTAAATTGTAAGAGGATATTAAGTCTGTATTTCTTGACTTGTATAAATTTCTTAAATATATGGAAAGGGTAATTATCAAATCAGGCAAAACACTGAAACAAAAAATAAATGTATTAAATTTAAAAATAGAGTTTAACCATTTAATTTCCAGGAGGTGGGTATTAAATAAATATGTGTTTTCCAAAATATTTACATTCATGAAAAGAAATCCCTTCCTGAAAAACAATAAGTTGAAGCTAAAATTAATGAAGAAATAAGAAATGATTTAGAACAGCATAATCAACCATGGAAAAACTATTGTGTATAATGCAATTGTGTTCAAAGACAACATGCTATAAATAAAAATATCCCATTGAAATTTTAGAGATAGATTTATGAATTGGATATAGACAAGGACATCATTATAGAAACAACATGGAAGACAGCATTTATTTTTTGGATATTTATATGGGCATCTCTTACATATTTGAATCCTTTTTTTGTCATTTTACACAGAAAATGTTTTAGTTTGTTTTTAATGACAAGGGTGATCTGATCCTTTGTGTTAGATTTGGGAGAGGGTGTTGACTTGCAGAAGCCTTAGACAAACAGCCAAGGGCATCAACAGAGTTCATGGGCATTAACAAAGTCATTTCTGCTTTAAAATTGGTAGACTTGTTTTTATTAGAAAGGATTGTTTGTGAAATGCTGTTGAAGGAAACTGAAATGACCATATAAGAATCATTGTTAAACTATCCAGGAGCCTAGCAATGAGCCTTGGATCAGCTGGAGAAGAGACAGGTGGTACCAGAGGTACAGATAGGTCCTCAAAGGGGGGATTCAGGTTATTTGTTAAATGAATTAAACAATATTTCAAGGATGATACCTTAAAAGAGAAGGAGGCAGGTAAAAAATGAATTGATACAGCATGTAGCCTCCTGTAGCCTCAAAAACACCAAGACTGCAAATTGTATGTAGAACTCTCTAGGGAAAGATGACGACAATGGGAAATGGTGGGCCCTGTCTTGTGGAGATTGGTTTATTTCTTGAGTAGGATCTCACTATAGAGCTTAGTACCATTCTACCAACATCTCCTGTGAGATTGAATTACAGGTGTGTACCATCACAAGAGAATTTGTGGAGATGCCTTGATCAACAGCAAGTTGTACTTGTTTAGGTGCTGGGAGCATGGATGTTGCCAGCATTTATGATATGATTTTATTATTTCTATTATGTTAATATGAATTGTTTTCTTCTCTCTTCATGTCCATGGGTGGTAGCAAATAAAGAATGATTCTCAACAGTCTTTAACTCAAACTTCAAGTAAGAAAAAGTTCAGATTATACTACATCATATAAAGAAGTCCTGTTTCTGAAAATGTGAATGTTAAAAGTTTGCTTCTTTTAGTAAATGAAACACATTTCCAAGTAAGGATCATTCTGTGTTACAGACATTTCCTGTTGATAATATCAGGAATTAAATGAAAATTGGAATGAATTGCATGTTAATGTAGAAATTATCCCTGGAAAAACCTTTGTTTTAATCTATTAGTCCCTTCATTGTCTCTTGACAAAGGTGTGGAGATTTGATCCACATACTATAATCTCAACTGAGTCTCAAGTCCTGCACTATGAGCTTTTATTGTTGTTAAAGCATTTTTTAGAGTTTTCACCAAAGTAATACTTCTAGAATATTCTTGGGATTTTGGAGGAGGGATATGTAGCCCTACTTAGACCTTTTGAGACATATTCCTAGATTAGAGACATTGGATGTGCAACTTTATTATATTAACTTTATTCACCAGGATGGCTTTATTAAGCAAGACTTTAGATGTAACATTTCAGAAAAATGTCATTCCAAAATTCCCAAATTATAAGGATAAGAAACTAAAAATCATGGCAACCCCTTTCCATCAAGCCTGAATTTAAAACAGATACATGATCTTTATTCAACTCACTATATGAAAATGTGAATCAAAATAATGTGTATATGAAATCTGTCAATCATCCAAAGGTTGGTAGCATTATCATAAGGCAATTCACCTATATTATTTTCCAAGTATAAAGAGTACAAGACTAATTTTATTTCATGTTGTAAATTATTTCTTATATTCTCTGATATTCTCAGGGGAAGTTCATGTAGGGAAATTTACTATCCAATGAGCCCAAGAGCAGGAAAGATGAATAGACAAAAAGTAGCATGGACTATACTGCACTGCACTGTAGTGTGCTGTAGTGCATTGCTGTTTGAAGTGCGTTTGCTGTCTAATAGAGCATTTGGGTCAGTTGGTAAAAGAAGAGATTTATGTTCTCTAAACTCTGAATTTCCATCTCTAAATGAAGAAATATGTCCTTATCTCTCAAGACTATGATGAGAATAAGTTTGATGCAGAGACTGAAGGATATTTATCACATCTAGGATTAGAGTTCACTAAATAATATGAGTTACTATTGTTGGGAATTTAAAAACTGTAATAAGGCCAAGGGGTTGGGGAGACACCTGAAATGGGAATTAGTTTGTGAATGTCTTTCATGAATTTATCAACCATTAATCTCTACTAACCAGGCAGTCCAATAAAAAGAAAACAGAAAAGGCCTGAAGCCACTGAAAAATTAGCAGTGTAACTGTGTAGAAAGAAGGCACTTGCTCATAGGAACAGTAACATTGGGCAGAAAGAGATAACATTAGAGAACATTTTGGAAGCTGTAAGAACATTTTCCCTCCTTGAAGCATTGTTCAACATCTGCTTTTTACTATAAATTTTGAAAGTTATTGTTGATCATTTAGCAATTATCCTACTCTTCAGGGTGAGGGGGGTGGGGTGTTATACACCACTTGTCATATGACAGTGAAGTTTAGGCTGCCAAAGTATTTTGATGGTTAATTTCTTCCACTGATTAAATGTCACAATATATTAAAAATGGATTTGTTGATTGTGAGGCTACCCCAACACATGCAAATCCCAGAACATGCACTGCCTCAGAGTAACCTGTCTGGCTACCTACTGCCCACTAAAAAAAATGGTTTCTAAAGAATACAAGGAGACAGATTTGGGAAAGTGTTCATGTTTTACTAAATCATCAAATATGAAATATTGGGACTATATTAAATACTATCTTAAACATCTTTATAGAATAATGTTAAAAAATAACATCCTTGAATAACATCTTTGTTTGCATTGATTGCTGTGAATTTAAAATATTTCATGAAAAGTTAATTCCAAAATCAACATATTGGGTATCCCAACTATTTTTGTCTAAATGTTTGTCATCTGCTTTGAGCACTATGGATAACAGCACGGGAGCATTGACATGCCGTCTCCTAAACCATGTTTAAGATGCATTTGTGCCAAGCTTTTTCTTAAATGGCTTAAGACATTAGTTTTATCTTCCCATGTCCCTCCTCCAATATCATCCTTCAAAAGTTCTCAGAGACAATCAAATCCCTCAAGCTTATAATCACTGCATGTCCTTGGGTTCTTGTGGTACAGTTTTCAGATATATTAAATTCGTGATACCAGATAGTCAGCCTAGCAGATTTCTATATTATTTTTAGAAGCCCTTTGATTGTTATCCCAAAAATTCTTGTCCCAAGTGAGTTGGAGTAGCTTGGCACCAACTAGGTTCTTAAAACAGATTTGGACTAGGGTGGCATTTTCTTGTAAACATTCTTAAGTAAATTCCTATAGACAGACTCCAGTCCAGTTTCCATGACACTCCGCTACCTGCCTTACAGAGAACGCTCTGTTCCTCTGCTCAAAGCACATCCCCATCCCAAATTTTCTTAGTGGAAGAAGAATGTGCCTACGCACCTTCTCACATTTTATCTGCTTTTCAACTTTCCTAGCCATGCTCACCAGACAACAATCCCCTGTCACACCTTGACCCCCTAAAATTTGTTGTCTTTTCTGTTCTCTGACTCAGAGTAACACAGTTGTCCCCCTCAAAGACAGAGGCGGGTCTTGACTGCTCCGTCCTGTAAATATCTCTCTGCTACTTCATATGAATCACCCTTTCTGACCTGATTTCCAAATATTTCACAGCCCCAGCTTACCCTGGTGCCTCAAACATACTTCAGGTTTCAATTATCTCTCACCAAGCCTGTCATGACAGACTCTGCCTGGTCATCCTGTCTCCACCACTGACTTTTTCCACTCCTTCTTTACCACATGGCCAGAATGACCTTTCTAAAATTCAAATACAATCATGCAATTTCCCAGATAAAGCCTTTAATACTTCCCCTGATCTTATTTTTTACCCACTCCCTCCCCTCCTCCCACTCCTTTCACCGTCTCCCCCACCCCCCATCCACTCCTAAGGGAGGGTAAGGCTTCCTATAGGAAGTCAACAAAATCTAACACATTGCTTGGAGGCAGGACCAAGGCCCTCTCCATTATATCTAGGCCCTCCAAAGAGAATGGGTTCCCAAAAGCCAATACAAGCAGTAGGGACAAATTCTGGTCTCACTGCCCATGGTCCCACAGTCTGACCCAGACATACAGCTGTCACCCCCATTCAGATGGCTTTGTTTGGTCCTATGCTGGTTCTCCTGCTGTCCCATCAGAGTTGGTGAGCTCCCATTAGCTCAGGAAAGCTGTTTCACTGGGTGTCCCCATCATGGTCTTGACCCCTTTGCTCATATTCTCACCCCTCTCTCTTTTCAACTGGACTTTAGGAGCACATCCCAGTGTTCTGCTATAGATTTCTGCATCTGCTTCTATCAGTTGCTGGATGAACGTTCTAGGATGGCATTTAAGATAGTCATCAAGTCATCGATTTGACTACAGGGCAAGGCCAGTTCAGGAACCCCTCTCCACAATTTTAGGGTCTTAGCTGGAGTCATCCTTGTGGATATAAGCATAACTAACAGAATACAAGAGATGGAAGAGAGGAAGATTCATTGCTCAAAGAAAATGTTAAATCCCTCGTTCTTATAACAAAGTCAATCAAGATTTTTAGTGTCTCCAATTTCAATATTATAATACTCAATTCTTTTAAACATTAAATCTGAGTCATATAATTATACCACCCTATATCTTATAGAGCACTCTAGTGACCACACAGTTTCCCTTTCCTTATTATTTATTTATTTACTTATTTATTTATTTATTTATTTATTTATTTATTTATTTATTTATTTTGGTATAATAGATTTTAGTCTAATATTTAGCCACATCACTTTTGGAGTAATCTCTGCTACCTCAGTCCATGCTAGGTCCCATGATAGGTCTCCTGTACTCTTAGAGTGGTCAGTAGTTCCCCTGCTTTGACATGTCATACACTGCCTTGCCCACTTCTTTGATAGACATACTGCTTCTGTCTGTGCCTCATTGCTCCCCACTCCAGGAGAATTCCTAAAGAGGAAGGAGAGACTGTTAAATGACCTGCCCACCATCCCTCATAGCAATGTATTCCCTCCAGGAAAGCCACTTGTTTTTAACTGTGGATTGTGGGACATTTTTTACATTCTATAAAAGCACTCAGAAGAAACACACAAAATTATTCTTTTACTTCCTAGTTTGTGGCCAAATATCATTTGTACTAAGATTGTAGCACTGAGTGCTAGGAATCACAGCCACCCATTAGGTCGCCCATTTGTTACTCACAAGTACTCTTTCTGCTCACTAATGATATGGTTCAGAATCATGCAATTTTAATATTTTTAACATGTCCACTTTTTACAATCTCTAAAGAGAAAATGTTTTTGGCTTTCAGATGTGGAAAAGAGAAATAAAAGGACATAAACTCCAAGGTAGGACTACCTTCTTTGGTGTTCAAGTAACTTGCAGAAGACTGTATCTGGGAAGAAAGCACCTACAAAATGTGTCTGGTCTCCACTAGAAGATCAAACAGCCTAGTCCCTATCCAGGAGAGCAAAAATACTGAGCCCTAAATGTGCTGGCAAGTGCCTTCCTGTCCATCAACATGCTTAGCCCACTACTTCCTGGCAGTGGTTCTTACAGGCCTTCTAGAAGCCATAAGAGCACTCATTGAAGAGCATTAGATTAGACATAGCAAATTTCATGTATTCCCAATAAAACCAATTAAGTTATACTTTCCAAACAAGAAGAAATGTGCTGCCTGTCATATAGCATTGATTCATTAACAAAAAAGGGCAAGGATAGACATCAAAACTGTTTTGGAGAAAGGATCATATTGTGTATTTCAGTCTAGGCTAGTACTCAGTGCCTAGCCCTAGTTAGCCTTGGACTCAGCAATTTTCTTGCCTCGGATCTGACACCATGTTTAGTCAACTACAGAAGAAAGGAAACATTAGTGGTTTGAATTATCCACATTCTCTTCCACATAAAGCCTAGATAAATTAAATTAGCATTTCTCTTTATTCCCAAGTCACAGATTATCATTCTAGGCCAACAATGTGCTGGCCTTTACTAAGGTTGGATTAATTGCCTCATTTGTTCACTGAATCATGGTGTTACTTTACTACCTGCTACTATTTGGTAATAGATATGTTTCCTTTCCTGAGAAGAACACAAGAAACCTTTTATATTTAGCTCAGCAACTCAGATTGGCCGGCAGCAAACAAACATAAGTCATATGATTACAAAAGTGATTTGAGCTTCCTGAGATATCATTGCTATCTTCTTTCCCAGCCCATTTCTAACATAGCTATCATGTTGTCCGTAACCTGTGTGTCTCTGAATATCCCTACCATGCGTGCTGCAGTTCAATTAAGTCCTTCTGCTTCTCACTGTGTATAGAGTAACCGCGCTGTTCTTTACTCTTACCTAAAAACCAAGTACTGCTCCTCAGCAGTCACTACCTCTTATGTGTGCTGTGACTTCCTCATGTGGAAGAAGCCATCTTTCTAAGATGCCTTTCTGCCCTTGATCTCAGATGTCACACTCTTCCTGATCCTTTTGCAGCAGGCCTTTGTTGCACCTCCTTGGCATCCTGACTGGCTGGTCCCTGCTCATGGCTTGGGTCATCCATGGCTTTGCTTTCTGCCACAGCCATCTCACCTCTTGCAGAGCATCAGTGTCACACTCTCCTCTTCCACAGAGGTCTTCACCATTTTCATGTTTATTATAGCAATCTCCTACAGCAGAGCATTATGCTTGGTGGTTTTATTCCCTATTTGTTTTGTTTTCTCTGTACTGCTTATACTTAAAGACTAAAGATTCCTGTCTTTGGATCCCTTCCTCTCACGGAGAGGTTTCAGTTGTTTTTCTAAATTAATTTACTTGATTTCTCTGAATCAGAACATCCTACAAACTGAACTCTGTATAAGTTTTGCAAATTCATTCTTTGGGGGATAATTTTTATTCTAAGAAACTAATGTGGTTTGTGGTTTAG
This sequence comes from Ellobius talpinus, assembly GCA_001685095.1. Lineage (NCBI taxonomy): Eukaryota > Metazoa > Chordata > Mammalia > Rodentia > Cricetidae > Ellobius > Ellobius talpinus. The sequence continues at coordinate 24,465 of LOJH01002113.1, forward strand.
AGTCATGGTTTAAGCTGCCCTTATGAAGAATGAAAAGCAGCTGGTGTCCAAAGCACCCTGGAAATTAGTCAAGCAGCTAATTGAAGAAAGGGAGCTAAGAGTGCAAAGGTTTCACTTGCACATTTTATGTTCTATCTGCATTGTTGCTTATGTAAAAAGACTCTGTTTTAGAAAACTAAGTATTACACACAAGGTGTATTTTATTAAAGTCACAGGCACTATAGAAACATGGTTTATAACCATTTTGTGAAAGTAAACCTTGATGCTCAAATTTCTTTTATTTCATTTTATTGTACACAGTCAAAGACAAGTACTTAAAGAATCTGATTTTAAGAGGTTTGAATGATTTAAAAATATTTGTTTTATTTCAAGTGTGTGATGAAATATCATGATGGGAAAATTCTGAAAGAATAATGGTAACAAAATTGGTGTTGTTTATAAACATATAACACTTAGGGTTTGGTCTAAATGTAATAAATAAAAGGGCTCACTGTCTATACACAAAGAGTTTCAAAACTCAATAGAGAAATGAAGAACAATCATTAACTTAGCACCCTGTAGCCCTAAGATTAGAGAGTTATCAATAAGTGCCCACATGACTGTCAAGCGTGGTTGTGATTTGGACATACTATAGACATGGAAGCCACAGAGAGCACAGCACCTCGATGGAAAGATGAGGTGCACAAAGCTGTGGCTATGAAAATGTCCTCGAAGGAACTGGTATTCTAATACAAAAGTCTTTAAAAGGGTGGAGGATGAACTAGTTAAGGAGGATGGGTTAGTTAAGGCTACCTCGGATAGAGAGAAACTGGACAAATGGCTCAGCACATTGTAGAATAAAGGAACTCCAAGGCAGTCTAGCACAGTTAGAGAGCACTGAGCCAAAGCCAATTTTTTTTTCTGCAGCAGATACTGGAGAGGATGATTTGAGCCTGCAGCGGGTGACTCAGAGAGCAAATATTTGTTAGGTAGTGTAATAAACATACCATGAGTTTCTGAGGTGTATGCTACAGGTTAGGAACTGATCTAACTTCCCAACTGATGCCAATTCAAATCAGTGTTGCCAGTTCCCACTGAGATCCAGATTTCCACTTAGCTTAAACACTGAGTCATTGAGTGTACCTGCACTAACCTCCAGGCTACCTATTAACATATACGCTGGCCTCTGAATTTCACCGCAAGGCACCCAACCGAAGCAATTCTATTGATGGATTGAACCATAGGATCAGGAAAGTGAGGCTATTTCTAAACTTGTCAATTTTTTCTACCTCTATTCTTTTGCCCTGCTCTTTCCTCTGTGACTTCCCTCATCTGTGAATAGGAATTCTCTTCCACCTGTCCAAGGCCTTACTCTCCAACAATCCCAGTGAGTGCCTCATCCTGGACATGAGCTTTATCTTCATGACCTCATTACTTTCTAGCCTGCTCTTGCTGATTCGTTTATCTGGTTTGTTATTTTATTACCATCCAGATACCAAGGAGATTTGTTGTTTTTGTTCAAGAATGTGTTGCTAGTGGCTTAGAATGGTGCCAACATAAGGTAGATGCTAAGTAAGCACTGAATATATAGACTTTAAATCACAGATTTTCACATGGTCCTTGTTTTGCTTTATAGAGCATAGTGTTTTGGCTATGGTTTTTCATTGCATTCATTGAGCTAAAGAAGATTTGCGAATATATACTATATAATTATCCACTGTGTTGGGTTATCACAAAATAAATCAGATGTAAAGATTCTGATACCTGAGAAGAAAGCAATGAGAGAATAATAAACAGAACAAGAGTAATCTACAATCTTTTCTGGAACTTTTCTGATAACATATTCTGATATTCTCAGAGATATCCTTCAACGGACGTATACTGTAGTTTACGAATGAAGAGACCCCATCCCCACCCCAGTGTCAGTCTGGACAGCATCATTCTTTGGTCATATCATCTGGGTTTAGTCATTAACATTTCTGGGTCTACATGATTTCACTTGGAAAACTGTGATCACAATCCCAACTTCAGATGGTGAATGTGGGTTATCAAATGAGGTCATCAGTGGAAACAGTTAGCATGGGCTCTGGCATATAGAAGCAATTAAATAAATGCATATGGAGTGATGTAATCCTTGATAAGAGGATTTTTTTATTCTACCAAGTTCTGTGTTCTGCCCATGCTACTCCTGGTGACCTCTTTGACCTCAATATTATTAGTGTAGTAAGTTACATTATACCATTATTTATTGATTGCTTATTGTATACACTGTTATTCCCATTAAGGAAAAGAACCGATAGGCAAAGTGGGTCTTAGAACCACTGAGGAACTTGTGTGAGGCCATAGTGTGTGACTTAGCCATGATCTAAACCAAGAGGAGCTTACTACCAAACCTTGCTCAGTGGTCATGGTTTTCATTCAAGGTTTTGTATCAATGTGATCATAGCCAGAAAGCAACTCCTTGACCTTGTAGGCTAGGTACTATTCCTTATTGAGCTCACAGAGACCTCAGTGTTTATTTCTTTCACAATCTATAGTAGCTTTTGAAACACATTTGCTCCTCTATGTCTAACTGCAGCCCTCCTTCATGTGGACAGCTGTTTCTGCTTTTAGAACTTGAATAAGTTCTCACTGAGTCCCTTTCACAGAAAGCTCAAAGAAACTCATTAAAGTACGACTCTGTATCTGTGAGTTCTGATTTTATTTCTCTGCCCTCAACTCATAATAGTCCTTACAACAGTCCCTCGTGGTAGATGCTCACTGCATCCTTTTCTTAGAGAAGATCAGAGCAGAACACACTAAGTAAAGTGCTTATGCAACCTAAAAGGACAGGACTAGAACCTGAACATTTAGGCTCCAGCGTCCAAAATCTTAATCACGTCATGATAATACCCAAGACTGTTTATATCTTTTGTTAATTTAATAAATTCTAGTAAAGGTCTTTTTAAGACTCTAAATTAGACTACTTCCATGAACTATGATTCCCCTAGATTTATTTGCTATGTCTATTTTCCTTGTGACATCGACACTAGCAGTTGGTAAGATACAAATAACCTATTTAGAAAAAGCAAATGGTTCTAGAAGCTGACACCTATTGGTGGCCTTCATTGCATTAAACAAACTCCGCACTGTGATCTCGTAAAGTGAAACCCTTTAAATCATAACTTTGCATGACTTCAAAAGCAAAAATAAAGCTTAGCCAGACTCGTTCCTTTTAATACCAGCTTAATATTTTTGCTCTCTAAGTGAAATGATTTAAACATAGTCTATTTTTAAGCAAGCAAAGAATGTGTTCATGGCAACTTGGAACTGTGTGCAAGTAAGTGTACTGGCTTCCCTCTTATCTGAAGGACTAAGTCTTAAATCACAGGGAAGCAAGAAAAGAGCCAACGTGTTCTCTTAGAATACAAATAGACTAGTGTGGGTGAGAGCTTTGTCCAAGAACTGGGAGAGACACCTCGCCAGGAATAAATCAAGCACATGAAACCTTCAATTTCAAGAAAGATTCTCAAGAAATGTTTGAACTGATAAATATGACTTTTAGATTCAGAAAACACAGAAAAAAATCCCCCTGAAATCTGCTTGGAAAGATGACTTTGCAAATGTGAGCAGTCAGCATACCCCATTTTTTTTCTCCTTATAGAAAATGTGGCTTGTCAGGATTATGAAACTCACAGAAGAAAAGTCTATGGACATCCCCTCTCCTGTCTCTCTCACATACATTAACTCATGAAAGAACACAATTTAACACTTGGGAGACATGCTAAAACATTTCCCAAGATCAAGTACGTACCCTGTACCTCTTGACATACAGGCACTGTAGTCCATTTCAATCCTACTACCTTAAAATTACAATTTCTCACTCAGAATTCAAGAAAGAAGAATTCTTCTTACCATATATTCCATGTTTGCTGCTGGTGGGAACACTTTGCCCCGAACTTGATTATGGTAATCAAGAATGGCGATCATGTCATTCTGCGAGATGTAGCGCTTCTGCCTGGCTTTAGGGATACCCGAAGACTGTAGTGGCGCGCTCAGGGCTGCTTCAATATTAGTGAAATTATTGGTTGGCAGGGATGAGTCAGTGGAATTGAGTAAGATGACGGTGCTTGCTTCACAGAAGAGGGACAAAAGGATCGCAAGGCTGACTGTAGAAACTGCTATCATTTTGAGTGTTGGAAAAGAGTTCACCAGGTTTGTTTTGCTTTAAAGCAAAAAAGTATAGAGTTAGGGTCTTTAGAAAAGCAAGCAAGCAAACAAACAAGAAAGAAAGAAAGAAAAAAGAGCCATAGTTTAATGGATTTACAGTGTCATCACTTGGGAGCATAGCTTAGATTGACATTCTCCCAAAATCTAAATAAATGTCTCTTGAAAACTATGGTAATTTCTACACTATGTAGAAATGTGCTATGAATCAAAGCCCCTAAGAGGAACTTTCCAAAGCTAGGAAAAAAAAAACCTAAACCACGTGACCACTTATCCTGAAATGAATGGAAACCTTTTGCCCCTTTGCCCCAAATGCCTGAACTGAAAGCTATATTATTGAATGCCTGTTTCCAGTCAGGAATCCTTAGCAATGCAAGCTGACCTTGAGACAGACAAGGAAAGATACAGGTACCCACAAAAAAAGTGCTGATAATATGTCCCAGGCATTCTATACACTGAATGACAGAACACACAAAATCGTCCTAAGGAAAAAAAATGTGAGTTGCTTTACAATAATGCATGCAATAGAATCTAGTCGAGCCAAATAGCTTACCTCTGCACAATGCCAAAGTGAATACACTGTTCCTCCAACAATGTAAAGTTCTTTGTTAAGTTGTAGCATGAACTTTTGTAAAAGGAGTGTGTCTTACTTATTACAAGCTCTCAGAGAGCAAAAGCCTGCAAGGTTTGAATGCTGCTGGCTACAGAAGCAGCTAACAGCTTTTATATGTCAGTTCGCAAAGTCCAGAAAGGGCAGGCTCTCCTAGGGTCTCTCAGCCAAAATCCAAGGGGAGGGGTTTGGGACAGAAGGAGAAAAAAAACAGTGATTGGGTGGGAACTTTTTTATGTGGGTGGTGAGGAAATTGAGTCACACCCACAGCTTACAAAGCATAAACCATAAGACACCCCTCCCCCTTTTTCTCTGAATGTCTACCTTTTCTGTGAGTGGTTAATTTTTCTTTCTTGCTATTCTCTAGCTCCTGGCTCCCATACCAAAAAGAAAAGGAAAGAAAGAAGCGGGGGGAGGGGGGGAACTAAAGAACCGTGAGTCCTTGAAAACACAGATGGCTGAGTAACAAGCAATACATTTTTTTTAGTGGTAGCAAATGACACAGAAGCTGAAAAAGCAGGAAGATATTAAATTAAGAGATCAACTCGCACAGTTAATCTGGGTGGCCACAAAAATTATTCAGGAGGATGCCAGGCAAGTCAGTAGTAGCCAAACTATAGTATATGATGTTAGGATAATAGATGCTCCAGTGGCTGTGCGCTCTGTCGCCATGTGGTTTTATTCCTATAATTTATATATTCATGCTCCTCTCATTCCATCTTCCCTCAGTTTTTTCTTTCTCCAAAACAGGGCAGGCAGAAAATTACCTGCCTTCTACCTGCCGTTTGTAAAATGTGAATTGGCACTCAGAAATTGACAGCAGCCAAGATAACATCTGTTTCAGGTTTAGTAGCATATAGTTAAAACCTTAGACAAAGAACAGCTGAGCTTCTCCAGCAGAATATTAGACAGCGCACTGGAGACCATGAAGAACCTAACAGCAGCAGCAGCAGCAATCAAAAGGGACTTGCTAAGATGGCACTAGAACAAAATCCGTGTCTGGAAGAGACAAGAATGTAAATACTACTATAATCTGTAATAAAAAGATCCACAATAAAGCTATGGCTCATTTTCTCATTAACAAAATATGGACCATTTACAATCAGTCAGAATGATATTCTGAGAAACATAAACCGTTCAGCCTGCTTGTGGGACTGTCCTCTGCATGTTTCTGCAGGACGAGCACCATGTGAATTCACAGCCATCAAACCAATGAGCATGTGGCATACTGGACTGGGAGCCAAGTTTCCTAGGATTTGTTCCCAACCAGATCACCCACAGTCTGTGTGGCCCAATGGTTGCCTTTAACTCTCTGTGGGTAAATTTGAATTTTAAAATGACAGGGAAAACATGTACACTCTTTGGTGAGGCAGACTTAAGTAGATTTCTGATGAGGGCAGTTCATGATCTGAGTAAGCTCGGTGATTCAGCCTGAGTGAACTGTGATGAGATAGCGAGGGTAAGTATCAAAGTTCTGGTTTTGATGCACATTGGACTCCTAACTAAAGTGAAGTCAGTTTAGGAGAACTTAAGTTGTAATATTCAGAAGTTTAAACAATGAATTCATAAGCACAGTGAAGTTGAAAAATCCACAGAATATCAAGTATGGAAGGTGACTGGTAGCAACAGAAAGTAGAAAACTAACTAGAGATCACGCTCAGAGCTTCAAAACTTTAGCAGGAGCTGTCCAGTGAGGCTCACAACCCGTTTGAAAGTCCTGATGATGCTGGAGTGGATCTCCAACATGGGATAGTAAAGATTTCTGAATCTCTGTCCCCCAGCCTTTTTGAGAAACTAATGTCAGCTAAGGATCCTCTAGGTTTTCCACATATCTCTGCTTAGATGCCCAACATATAGAAACGTAAAGGGATTTCAGTGCCTGCACAGCAAACATGAGCCTTTCTTTCTCTAAAGTATCTAGGATCTTTCTTAAGAGTCTCATTTAAAACAACAACAACAAAAAAAAAAAACATCACTGCACTCAAGATCACCTTCTTTGCCATGTGTTCAAGGAGGTATTGTCCCCTGTTAGAGTTTGGCTTGGGAAAGTTCCAGAGACGTGAAAATATGAACCCTGTGAAATGTATCCAAACCATAAATGGATTTCCTCTAAGAAGGAACTGGAGGGTGGAGGAGGAGGAAAGAAAGAGAATTTTTTTTATTGAACTTAAGTAGGAGATCACCATTTAGAGCCCAATTACACAAAGGCAAAGCTGATAGTTGCTTCATCCTGAGACCCTGAGGCATGTCAGTGATTTCAGATGTCTTTCAACACACATGGATTGTGCTGTGGAATCTTTGACTATTAAGAAAACCCACAAGTCTACAGAACTGTAAGAGAAAAGACCTGTGGGAGGAGAGCCGAGAATTCCGCTTTCAAGCAGACATTTTGCCAGAAGTATTTGAAATACTTTGGAAGTGACTTTAATTTTAAAATACTTGCAAAATGAAGAGGCATGCATCCAAGTTGTCAGTAAGAGAACTATTAATGAACAACTAACAATGAGGCAGTTCTTTGCAAAGCTCTTCTTGAAAAGGACCAATGATGTGTTTTGAAACCTTTGGGAAACTGCCAACAGGGACAGAAGTGGAATGCAGTCATATACTGAAAAGCAATCCGTAGACAATCAGAAGCACCTTGGAACCTGTGAGGAAATACTTGGGGTTCTAAAATTAAAATCAAATTCATTATTGGTGGCCTTGAGTGGCACACCTGCTTGGTCAAACCTGTATATAAGTGTCTGTACACAGTGTACAGCTTATCTACTTTCCTTCCCTCTTCCTCTTCCAAATCTGCTCTATGGACTAGAGACATTGACCTTACCCAGGGAACATATTAGAAATGTGAAATTTAAGGCACCATCCAAAGCCTTCAAATTAGAACCTTACATTTTCCAGGTTTCTCATATTATTGACATGCATATTAAAATGTAAGAAGTACGAGCTAGATTCCTTTGCTAACAGGAGTCTAAAATTCACATGCATATTCACTGAGCAAACAATGGCAAAAGTCCATTTATCTGCTCACAAAGAGATTATCAAAGACATTTCAAATATACACATATTCTTTAAAGAGGAGAAACAAGTCAACCTCTGTTATATATGGAAAAATCTGATGAATCAGGAAGTGTCTGCCTATAGCATAATACCTAGAAATCAATAGTGATCAGAGCCCATGTAATTGCTGTATAAGCCACATTCACTCACACATCCATTTATAACATGCTTATATAAATTACCCTCAGTATCTTTATCTATTATTGGTATAGTCACTTTATAGTTTATATTTCCTACTCTGATTGTCTTCATCCCACATTTTCTTCTGTGATGGTTAATTTGGCTCCTCAAATTGCCTGGAATAATAAATAGTCAGCTAGCAAAAATGTATGTTTTGATTTCCAATCAATAAACTAATTATTTTCAGTGTTTTAGTAGGTACTAATGCCATCTTCTTGTAAACAAAGGGAGAAACCCAAGTGATCTAAATATTATTAGAAGTAATGAGACCTTGTGATAAGTCTATAATGGTGTTTTCATGTGGCATTAGTATGTGAGCTGGTGGCTGAGTAGGGAATTTCCTCCCTTAGTGTAAGAACTCAGACATTATTCCTCTGTGACATGGGTCTCAGAACAACTGTTTCTGCAGCCTTTGTACTCTGTTACTCACCCCTCATTCACTTTCTCATGCTCCATGCCCTGGAGCCGTCACCTGTGGACTGTGGATAACACCATCTGCTTCATTGTTTTCCCGGATTTCAGAGCGAAATACAGCCATGTGATTTATCAAGGCTCTCTATAGACAGACAATTCTGTCCCATCTGGTCCCACAGCCATTCAGTCCCAAAGAAACACACAGAGGCTTATTAATTATAAACTGTTTGGTCTATTAGCTAAGGCTTATTACTAACTAGCTCTTATAACTTAAATTAGCTCATAGTTCTTGTCTATGTTTAGCCACAAGACTTGGTACCTTTTCTCAGTGAAGCATTCTCATCTTGATTACTCTGCAATTGGCTGGTAACTGACTCACTGCCTTTCCTCTTCCCAGAATTCTCTTAGTCTGGTTGCCCCGCTTATACTTCCTGCCTTGCTATTGACCGATCAGCATTTTATTAAACTAACATGAGTGACAAATCTTTACAGTGTACAGGAATCCCACAGCAGTTCTCCAGCTTGCAGACAAACTATCAGGAGACTTCTTAGTCTCTAAATCAATAAGTAAGCTCCCTGATAAACCCCATCATATATCTTATAGATTCTTTCTCTAGATAGTTCTCACTAAATGTCTTTCAAAAAAAACCTAATGATTTAATTCATCTATATGTATCTTGATATTGTATCTCTATGCCACACAGAGTTAAATTCACATATTTTACCTGCATTACAAAGACTCAAAGGATGTAAATCAAAACTTTTAAACCTAATTTTCTATGGTTATCATTTTTATTTCTTTTTCTCACCATTCTTTCTGCCACAATTACTGATAACCACTCTCTTTCCTCTAGTAAGGTTACTGAGATACCAAACCCATCTGTGCCTGTGAATTCAGTGTGTGGTAACCTTCTTGACTCAGATAATGCAATTATTATCTATAACAATATACTTTACAGTTTAGTCAATAGTAAGATGCAACAGTATTGCACTATTAACTTTAGGTAACATATTATTTCTTATTTATTATAAATATCATACCATCTTTACTCAGCATATACTTATAACTGAATTTTGGTAATAAGCTAGCTATTACTCCTCACTAATAAATCAAGGATGTATGTATGGAATAATTTCATAAAAAGCAAAGACTTTGCAATAATGGCAAAAAGTTTTGATATTTAATGCATTAGACAGTTTTAATTTGTAATTTTAAATGTGTTGGATTCAGAAATGTGTAAAATAAACTTGGGAAATATTGTCAAATTTTAAGTCTTCTGTTTTATTATTATTTATCATATATAATTCAAGATATATGTAATAAGGTATAATAAGCTATAAACAATATGCATATTATATAGTTAGAATATATTTTATCAACTTGTCATTCATATAATAACATTATAATCATAGTAATAACCAAAATGCTGTGTTTTTAAAATAAATCAATCAACAAATGTATATAAATTATATATACCCATATATTATCCAGGGTTATGAAAGCTGATTGCAGTGTTTATATTTTAACTTGGCATTACTGCCTTTATTTTTCTTATAAAAGGAGATAAGTAAATATCATACAGAGATATCTGTGATATCATTACAACTAGTATGTTTCACAAATTTTCCCTCTAGTCAATGAAGTTATGTCCTTTATCTAAAGGGCAAGTGAAGCATAAGAAACTAATAGTTTCAAGCATGCTTGATCTAGAAGTTTTTATTGTAAGAAGTACTAAATGCTTCAAGATAATGCTTTTTAGTGCCAAGACATAGTTTGATTCTAAACTAAACAACTTATAGCATGAAATAATAAATTGCAGTTCTTTGATCAAATATTGAATGTGAGAGCAGAATAAAACTGTGTGACAAAGACGGAAAGAAGACCTGTTGGAAGGGATACTTGCGGGAGTTGTCTAGCAGCACAGAAAGCCATCACTCAAGATTAGAAGTTTTGGGGCTTCAACATAGTGCTTTCAAGGAGGAAAAGTCAAACTGACAGATTTCATGACATTTATAATATGCTAATATTGTATTAGAAACTATTGTAAGACAATGAGAGCATAATAACTGAAGAGTATGTGGATATATATATAAGATATATATATATATATGCTCTCTCTCTATATATATGGGTGTGGGTGTATATCAGTGTGTATGCATATATAACTTATTAATATTTATCACTAATTACTGAAATTTTACTAATAATTACTAATTTTTATTAGCTGCAATATACTATTATAATTATAATATACAGAATGTATATTATATAGACTAAGAATTACTAATATTAATACATTACTATTATATGTATAAAGTAATATTATTAATACAAGCTAAGTATATGATACTACTCTTTTGGGGATAAAGCAACAATATATATTTGTACCTTTATTGGGGAGTGATGGAACTTGTAAGAAAGACAAATACCCACCCCCTTCAGCAGATTCTTCGGGCAACTGACTATTAGATAACAAATTATTCCAAACTTGGAGGTTTGAAAAACAAATACTTATTACTTTACGCCATTTTCACATGAGATGATGACTTCAGGAGCAGAATAGCTGCTTTAAGGCCTGTCATGAATGGAGCAGTTAAAGCAACATCCAGGTATTAAAAGCCATTAAGATTAGCTTTAAGAATGCTCATCCACGAAGATGACCACAGAAAACTTTTCAAACACTACAGCATTTGTGTGGCTGTCCATAAAGTAGCCTGTATATGTCTTGTTCTTCACCAAAAGGACTGTAGCTGCATGTTCCACTCCATAGAGCTGCTTGCTCATTCTCATAGAACTGAAGCTGACTTCATCCAGAGTAATGAGCCAAGACAGAGCAAGGAAGGAGATAACATGGGTTCTTTAGCCTCGGTGTAAGAATTTCCACAGCATCCTATCGACTACCTATATTGTTGTTATGCAATGTGAGAAGAGACTATATAAGGCCTATCTGTCTTTGGAAATCACAGTTAACTGCTAAAAAGAAAGTTTATTGGGTGGGGCATGATAGGTGGTAGTAAATAGCAGAGAATTGACACATTTTCAATTTTAACTTAAAACTATTGGCTTTTTAAATTGCATGCATTTAGAACTTATTCCAAAAGAGTATGATAAAAAATGGTTTTTAAGAACTCGAAGATAAAATGTGCTCTCTGATTAAAATCAGGGCTAGACCCTGAGATGAAGATGAAGCTAAAGGTACATCAGCTCTTACTCAGTGTCATGCCTCGGTGTGCTTTCCAATGTTATGTTTCTAACTGAAACTCATTTCCAAGTGTGTGTATGTGTGTGTGTGTGTGTGTGTGCGCGTGCGCGCACGCACACATGTATACAGGTGTCTGTAGAAGCCAAAGGAGGCCATCATGTCATATGGTGTTAGAAAATTAACTCAGATCCTCTGCAAGAGAATTAGAAGCTCTTAAGCAATGAGTCATCTCTCCAGTTCCCTGACTAAACCCTTTAATCTTAATAATTCATTAGTTTTACCTCTTAAATAAATCTTATGTATTTTAAATTAACCTCATATCCCTTTCTTGCCTAATCATCTTCAGGCTATTTTTATCTTCTAGTTCAATTTACTAAATGAGATTCTGAATGAGCAGGTATAGGGTAGTTGCTAGCAGATTTTTCATAAACCATCATAAAGACAGGCTGCTTTAACTCCGGTTATCTAATCAATCATTAGAATGAGCACACATGTCATATCCACTGGACACATACTTTCAATATCTGAACAATAAATTAAATGCTTTCAATAAGACCAAAATGTCTAAGCAGATTCCCAAAGAAGGACTAGCTTTTGAAAATCTATGGACTGTGCCAACCATGAAAACAAACAAACAAACAAACAAAAACAGGCCTGGAGACTCTTCAAACAGCTACTACATTTGTGATGCTACCAGCGAACAGCCATGAAATAGGAGTTGGTGACCCATGTTGCCTTTCAATAGCAGAGCTATAGATATAATAGGTGTTTGTGGGCCTGAAAGAGTATCTGACTTAATTATCTCCTGTCCCTTAGGTGTGTGATAAAACATATTCATAGTAAGAAATCAAATCAATTCAGATTTAGAATACATTAGCTATAGTTAAAAACATACATGTTGAAACATAACTACTTTAAAAGTAAAGAGTTGGAGCTAGGTGATGCTTTTTAGGTATAGGATGAAGGAAAAACGACTGTGATGTTGGGACCATTTAGAAACTTGTAAGTCCTGTAAAGAGAGTGAACCTTGAAGTTCTACTCTAGCTAGTGCAAGAAAAAGCCAATGCTAGAATTGAATAATAATACAACAGTGACAGGATAGATTAATTTGCTTTGTGCCAAGAACATATCACAAAAACCTTAATAGGGCAACTATCTATGTCGTCGGCAGGTAGAGAGATTTTTAGCGTACTTCCTTGTGGAATTATTTCATACTGTGTCTATAGTAGATATCCAAAACATGTTTGTTACACTTGAAAAGTATACAAACATTATATCAACATAGCCTTTTTCTAATCTAGGACCTGGGCACACAGCCAAAATAAACTTGGGCTTTCCAAAAACCATCTGCTCTCTGGCCAGAGTCATCAATTCTCTCAAGTCCCTTCCCTGTGAATAAAGTCTGGACAAACTTTGTAGGAAAATCTGACTCGCTGGTCCCCCCCAAAACTTAGAAGTACACACATGTTATAGTGCTCCCAGGTTACCCCATGCCACCAGGCTACCCCATTATGTGTCACCAAATCCATCACCCATCATCCATAAGTACCAAGAACTAGAGGTGTGTACTCTAGTGGTTGTGATGAAGTGATGGACAATACATTAAACACCAGTAAAATATTTTAACCCATATATTTTGTTGTAATCTTTTTCTTGTAACATATATAAAAGAGTCTATCAAATAAAATAAGTACAATGGGTTAATATTTTGATGATAAAATAAGCTAATTAAACTGATGATTATTTTCTCCATAAACCACCCTCCCACAAAGCCTTTCTACTATTATCATTACAAGAAAATTCATTAATCTAACTTACAATGCTATCTTAGGTAGGAGGATGGAAACTGGGTGTTTAATCAAGAGTTATATTAAATTAGCCTGTGAAGACATAGTATTCTTTCTCATGTTTACCCCCAAACCTTCCTTGACTACCCATCAGGATGTGGGAGAAAGCTTAGGGATAGTAATGTTTGGGAATAGCCTTTAATTATGATGCAAACACCTTCAAACCTGCAATAGACATTTTCGTAAGATTGTTTGGAAGACATGTCCATTGTCCAGGAGCTTCCTCTAGATGACAGAGAGCTCCACTTTGGGGCTTTCCTTGTTTTAGCCTGTTCCTATATTTCTGTCAGTGAGTTATGTGTTGGTTCTGAGCCAAGGGTGCAAGTCACGACTGAAAAAGGAAAGATGCCACGTCAGTCACTCTGGAGATATTATTAAAGGTGTGGTCAACATTATCTGCTGCCTTCCAACAGCTGTCTCAACATGAAGAGTGTATTTCCTAAAGAAAATGGAACTTCCTTCCTCCTACAAAGTCTGTGTAAGATTTTTTCCTCTTATGACATCATAAACCTTGTAAATGGTGCCAAGAGCACTAATGTTTGAATAGAAGGAAATCAAAATTTAAAAATAATTAGAATTTTTCTCAGGAAATAAAATCAAACTTAATAAAACATAAAGCTAATTAGTGTTTGAAAATAGGAGCTCTCCATATAAAACATGTAGAAAATAAACAGGAATAAAAATAAAGCTAGAATTTCTGTGGGATAGGAGTAGATGTGGCCAAAAATGCAATTTAACATGGAGGTTAATAATGAGATTTAAATGTCACCAAAGGAAGGGGCTTAATTTGTATGTGTTGAGTTTGGAACGATTTCTAATTGGAAGTGTCAAGTTGGAGAGTTGAGGCCTTTGTTCTTGGAATTGAGTGACGGTCAGGATTTGTTTTCATCAGTGCAGATGTGGGAGAAGAGAGAATACACTGAAGGTGAAGTTCTATCCAACAATCTATCAACACTAGAGAATTAGTTAGCGTGAATAAGCTAGCACATCTTCTTAGGCTAAGCATGCAGGAAATTTAAGTCTGTGCAGATGGAAGGAAGAATTTTAAGAAAATATGGGAGGGGGTACAAAACCAGACTGTGGAATCTCTCATTTGAAGTTGTTGCTGCCAAATCTATATGAGTGGCTAGAAAAAAGTATGGCTAATTGGTAGTGAACAAAGATGCCATCCTATAGGATTAAGTAGGCTATGATTACAGCAAAAAGCACCAGGCTTCCAAACATATTCTTGGAAGGCTAGAAATAAATATGGATCTTTTAAATAGAAGTGCAAATAAGAATTCTTGAAAGTGTATTTGACATTTAAGGGGCAGAAATATAGAAATCAGTTATAGACAGAAGCAGGTTCTTGATAATTGGAAAGAACCAGGAGGAAGATCAAGGAAAGCCCATGGTGAATAGTGGAGGACATGAGAAGGGACAAGCTGACATTTAAGTCTCTGACTACACACCTCATTTCACCCCATATTATTTGCATTTAAAGATTTATAAATTTAAAAATTTTATGAAAAACATACATATAATATACTGATCTCTGTGTGACTCGGCTATTTTAAAGACAATATGTTATCAGGTTGCTGTTCCAAGGATATAGATTTTGACGAAACATCAAGACTATGTTCACTACTCAGTCTCCTGTTTCTACTGTATTGTGACCCCTCACCCTTTTGTTGATACAAATACTCAAAGTTAAGAATCCTAAGAAAATGGACAAGAAATATAAGTCAAAGGTCAATACTAAGAAGTGTTTGTGATTCCTAAAAGCAACATCTTACTTCTTTTCCCTAATAAAACTGACATCATTGATAGTGGGCTCTCACTGGGGCTCTTCTTGGATATCCTGTTATTGTCCTGTGTAATAGGAATCCTGCTGTTTTGGATTTGTAAGCTCATCTCCTTCACATGCTCCAACAGTTCATAGATGAGGTAGATGTTTGAGCAAGCTATCTCACGACCCTGGTTCTGGGCCTGGGTGGTAGTTGGGCTGGGCAGTCAGCCATTTTTCCCCCATATGCCCACCCAGTAAGTTCTCCAGTGCTGCCTGCAGTAAGGGGTGTGGCCAGTTCTGCTCTTAGGCCCTGCCACACTCCCACCACCAGGGCCAGCTCCACTGCCTTGCCCAGGCAAGATGCAGCCCCCACCTNNCTCTCTCTCTCTCTCTCTCTCTCTCTCTCTCTCTCACAAGCAGTGGGCAAGCAAGATCAGTTCTCCTGCTCTCACTCCCTCAGGGCTGGCTCACCTGACTCTCAACAACAGGATTAGCTCTAGTGTGTTGTCCTGGCAGGGTGCAGGGTCCACTCTCTGGCTCTCTCCTGTGCTGAGGCTGGTGAGGGGCAGGGCTAGTTCTTTTACTTTTGTGACCCCAGGGCAAGGGGTGGGAGGAAGTTGGCATCTTTCCCTCACCCTTGCTTCCACATGGCAAACGAGGTGGGGGCTCTGTCCTATCTCTTCCTTTCAAGCCCTCCAGAACAACAGGGTCAGTTCTAGTCAGCTGTCTGGTGAGGTACAGGCCTGCTGTGTACCTTGGGGCCATCTTTCCTGATTGCAGGAGCCAGCTGTCCTGCTCCAATATCTAGTGAGGGGCAAGGCCAGTTGTTCCAGGGCCAGTGAGGGACAGATCCAACTCAACACAGCCCTTACATTTCAAAATGCAAGGTTTCTATCACACCTGGCCACGGACGTCAACACAGACCCCAGTCACAGCAGGACCACAGACACAGACATGGCCCTCAGCAGCAGCTCAGGCCTGGTATCACCATGGCCCCGGTTACAGGATAGGCCACCCAGATCAATATGGCCCTGGTAGCAGCATGGCCTTCAGACACCAGCATGGTCTAGGTGGCTGACCAGACCCCAGGCATCTGTGTGCCCCTTGGTGGCAACATGGGCCAAAGACATAGATTCAGATACTGGCTACTGTAGAGCCGTGTGCCCAGACATGGTCCTCAGCAGGCTCCCAGGCCCAGAAGACACCACGGCCCTAGGTGACAATGCAGGTCACTCAGCCTGGATCCAGACCAATGACTCATGGCAGTGCACACTCGCCTGTGAATATGGAAGGACTGTTGGGTGAACGGTGTGACGCACTGGGCCACATTACTGCTTCCACGATTTTGCTCGTTCTGTTTGCTTCATTTAGTTAGGCTTTTGGTTTATATTTTAAATGTTTGATTTTTGTTTGCTTGCTTTTTGTCGTTGTTGGTTTGGAAGGTTGCAAGGGCAGTGGGCAGATGTAAGAGGTAGGGAAGTAAGTGGGATAGGGACCCATGATGTGCAATCTGCAAAGAAACAACAAAATTTTTTTTAAAAAATTGACATCATGAAATGATTATGTTTAGTTACATCTTAAAGCCTGAGATAATTTGCCCCCAAGGGCCCCCCACTTTTCACGACAGCTCAGCTTGAGCTTTCCTTCTCCCACAATTCTCTTTAAGCAGAAATGCTTAACCTAAGCACTTGTGGACTCACCAAGAGGAAACATTAACACATTACTGGTCCAGAACTTTTTATTTAACTATACTTGGATGGACTACAGGACTTGCTTTTATTATTTTTGTAGACACTGGTGATCCAGTTGGCCTGGGGAATATGAGAATAACTAGCTTAAAAGAAAAATAATGCTTTTTATAGTTATAGCCACTAATTTCATGCTTGTGTTAAGCACTAAGCAATAAAGTCAGGAGAGTCCTGTCCATCTTTCAGTGAGGGAACACACTGTTTGGTGCAATGATAAACTTGATCTGAATTAATGAAGTACTTTATTTTAATCTCAAAACTGAGTTTTATTTGTGTGTTTATGGGAATTTGTGCGTCTATGTATGTTTCTGTATCTCTGTGTGTGCCTGTCTGTCTGTGTGTCTGTATATGTTAGTATGTGTGTATATATGTGTGTCAGTGTGCATGTATATGTATATATGTGACTTTGATGTGTGTGAGAGAGAGGAAAGAGAGAGAGAGTGAGTCACCTATTTTTTTGTACAAGTCCATCTTCCAACTTGTAGTGTTAATTTCTTGCATACCTTGAAGATATGCTTAGGTATGTGCAACACTGAACCAGTTCCACAAATCTGTCTTCCCTTTCCATGATTTCCATAAATTTTTTTCTCTACCATTTTTGGTTTTCCAGGAATGAAAGTCTATGCATTGTATTAGTTACTTTTCTGGCATTGTGCTCCAACACTGTGACCAAGGTACCTAAAAGAAGAAAGGATTTGCTTGAACTATTTATTCCAGAGGAGTAACTTCATCATGGCAGGGAAACATGACAGTGAAAATGGCAGGTGTGGTGACAGGAACATGAAGCTGAGAGCTCGGATCTTCAAATGCAAGAAGAAAACATGAACAGAAAATGGGGTGTCCCCAGTGATGTACTTTCTCCAACAAGGTTCCACCTGCCAAATAGTCCATAATGTTCCCAAAGAGCATTCCCAACTAGAGACCAGGTGTTAAAATACTAGAGTCTATGAGGGCATTTCCCATTCAAGGCCCCACATATATGACCTGTTGTTGGAACCGTTTTCAAATGCTCTTTCCTAACCTTGCTGTGCTTTATCTACACCTTCAGTCTCTGCCCTGAAGTATGTCAGCTTTGCCTTCAGTATGAAGCTCTCACTCAAATCACAACCTTATAGCCTACACTGACTTTGAATAATTAACTTCAAACAGAATAAGACCACATAAAATTATTATATTATTTTTATATTATAATTATACTCTATACTATACAAAATATTTTTATCTTGTGTCTCAATATTTGTGTCTTCGTTGGTCTCCTATTCACTTTTGAATATAGTACATCCTACACCTACCAACTTCCCCCCAAAAAGCTGCTAACTGCTTACACATTTATCTCCCTCAAATGGAACTTAGAACAAGTCATTTGAGGCATTGGTGGTGGTGTGGAATGCTGAAATCCGTGTGTGAGTAACCATGCGACTTCAGGTTTTCTAATGCCTGTGTAACCAGCAGACATGACCAGGGTCTTCGAAGTCTTCTAGCTTTGAATTCCTCTGAAATTTCATGAGAATCCCACTCCATGGATGAACATCCTTCTTACTCAGTAACACTAGCAGACCAGTCACATCACATGTCTCAACATGAAGTGATGCTCATTTTCACTGCAACCTCAGCACCTCTGCTGGTAATGTGGCATCAGTGTTGAGACCTCTCTCTTGGGTGCAAACACCGTTTCTCAGGCTTCTAAAACTATCTGATTCATGGTCTCAAATCCCCTAAGGAGCAAGGTGAGAAAGGGATAATCAATGCTTATCTAATTTCTCTCCCTCTACTTTAATTTATATTTGGTTAAACACCTTGTTCTCTGCTCTGTGCAGTGTGTAGGTGAATCTTCTATGACACAGCCATATATCATGGAAGTTCAAAGACTGTAATCTTCTGTATCTCTATAGTACCAAGAAAAGCAATTTGTACATATCACGCATTCAATTTTGGTTGAGAAGCTATTCAGACATTAAAGGTTAAAAAGGATATTTATTAGTAAGAGGAAATAATTATATGCTATCATGGTGGAAGAACAGGGAAAGGATGAGATTAAAATTAACATATAAAAGAAATTAGTGGGGGCCCTGATCCTGTACCAGAAGATCCATCAGAGGGGTGAGTGTGCTCCTGACTGGCCAGCAGAAGGCGCGGAAAGGGAGCACAAACATTCCTCAACCCCCTAACATCTCTGGTCATTCTGCAGGGGCTCCTCTCCCTGGCTACTACCTCTCTCTTCCTATCCCATCCCAGCTTGCACCCAGGCTCCCTTCCTTTCTTCAGGCCAGAAGATCCCCCAGCTCAGCCTGTTTTGGGGCTGGGATGGGGTAGTGAGTGCAACC